>JAHBMJ010000158.1:42109-54551 GCA_018398765.1 Chromera velia | reverse complement strand
AAAAAACCCCCCCCCCCCCCCCCCCCCCCCCCTCCCCTTCCCCGCAACACCATTTTTGACACCCTCACAAGCTTAATTGTACAGGTCGGGATCTAGGAAGAGAGGGAACAAACACATAAAGCCAACAAGAAGTCACGAAGAATTAAGCAGTCTCTTGTCCGTCGTCCTCCCTCTCTTCTCTTGACTCAGAGAGGGGCAGACACCCTTGCGCATCTCCCTCTCCCCCCTCCCCCCCCAAACCGCTACAGTCTGACACAGCGAGAGACGGAGACAGGATAACGTGGTTCTCTTCTATTGATGGATTATCCTGGACCAGATTTGGATTCAGGCCAAATCTCTTCTCCACTTTCTCCACATGCTCAAACAAAAGTCTCAGAGGGTGCTCTGAGACAGTTGATCTTGGTCCCTTTCCTTTGACTTGCGTGCTCTCGACGGTTTCACTTTCAGGGTCCCGAAAGGCGGGCATTTTCGATTTTTCACCAAAGAAATATGCAATTAACGTCTCGAACACCCCCTTACCCGGTGACTCTGCCCCCTCCAACGTCCGAGAGACTGACCGAGGGGCCCACCGAAGGACCTCGGACACGGGCGTCTCGGCCCTCCGCACAGAGGCCGTGANTGACACCCTCACAAGCTTAATTGTACAGGTCGGGATCTAGGAAGAGAGGGAACAAACACATAAAGCCAACAAGAAGTCACGAAGAATTAAGCAGTCTCTTGTCCGTCGTCCTCCCTCTCTTCTCTTGACTCAGAGAGGGGCAGACACCCTTGCGCATCTCCCTCTCCCCCCTCCCCCCCCAAACCGCTACAGTCTGACACAGCGAGAGACGGAGACAGGATAACGTGGTTCTCTTCTATTGATGGATTATCCTGGACCAGATTTGGATTCAGGCCAAATCTCTTCTCCACTTTCTCCACATGCTCAAACAAAAGTCTCAGAGGGTGCTCTGAGACAGTTGATCTTGGTCCCTTTCCTTTGACTTGCGTGCTCTCGACGGTTTCACTTTCAGGGTCCCGAAAGGCGGGCATTTTCGATTTTTCACCAAAGAAATATGCAATTAACGTCTCGAACACCCCCTTACCCGGTGACTCTGCCCCCTCCAACGTCCGAGAGACTGACCGAGGGGCCCACCGAAGGACCTCGGACACGGGCGTCTCGGCCCTCCGCACAGAGGCCGTGAGGGCCGTCTCCCCAGGCAATTGGAAGAAGATCAGAACGTCCTGAAGCGAGCCGCCTGCAAAGAAGAGAACAATTTGTTGGTTCATGCACTTGCTGAGCTTGTCAGATCAGACAGAGTCCGTCCGTTTTTTTTGTTCCCTGAACAGGCGTTCTGGTTCGAAAAAAGAAAAGATTGAAAATCAATCTATTTCGTGCAACCACTGCAACACCTCTCTGTGCAATTAAAGAGCTCAGCTCTCCGGATCACGCAGAAGAGAAGAAACAATCACACAAGAACCCTGCACCGATGTATGTACAAAAACCCACCTCTAAAGACCAGCCAGAGTGAGCCTAGGTCCTCCCCCCTGTCGCTGCCTGAGGGTCCAAATTTCTTCACAGGACAGGCGGCCGTGATCTTCGCCTCCAGATCCCTCACCTGCATGCAGGACAGACAAACAATTAAACAACAAGATACAGCTCAAAAGGAGAATGAAGCCATATGGACACAACTGACAGAGATGGGCACAACGGAATTGGTGACACCGCAAGAACCCGACCCTGAATGACGAAAGCGAAAGGCCGTAACTAACACAATTAACTGGATGGTAACACTGAAAGGAAGTGACGTTCTACGCCACAGCTACAAGAAAGCAAAGCCCCCATCCTTTTTGGGGTCAGAGAAAAGAACACGCTCACTGGATCACAGAGTCTGTGAGTTGCGATTTCGGTGTGAGATGTCTCTCAAAGAATTCAAATGAGGATCAGAGAGAGGCCAAAGATGTGTTGAATTGTCATTTTACCTGGCTTCTCACATGAGTAACCATTGCATGCCGAATGAATGCTGACCTCTGCCTTCTGCGCGTCTGTCCACCACGACTGTCCTGTCGGAACAAAATCGGAGAAGAGCCCCTCTCGAATCCTCTTTCCGATCTCCGCACCTGATGTCACACGCCCGGGCTGAAGACGGATTGCAATCTCAGCTGCCGGGGCCCACTGGTCCTTTAGTGCCTGGGCCCTTTGATAAGCATAGATGGGCCCCCCGTCCTCATAGTCTGCCGGTCTCAGCTGTGAAGGCACACCTTCGAGGCAAGAAGAGACCATGGGGCTGAGTCCGACGTGCTCGGGGACGTCCATGCATGACGTGACATTGCGCACGTTCATATAAAGACCACCTGCGACGATGGGGTAGGACCCGAAGATGTGTTCTCTGAGTACGTGCCTTGCGTGCGGTCCGACTGTGAGAAGTGCGAAGACCCTCATGGAAGGGCCCACGAAAAGAGGGACCCCATCGTCGAAGCGGGTCCGGGTGGATTTGTCCACCTGTGGCACCCTGAAGAAGGTGTCTTCCTCCAGCAGAAAACGCACGAAGGCAGACTCTGAGTCCTCTTTGGAGGAAGGTGAAAGTACGGAGGCGTCTGAAGAGGGGGGAGAAAGGTCAGTCACTTTTGAAGGAGGGGCTTCTCTATCGAGTTCATCTGCATCCTCAACCTGTGCCACCTTCTCAGCATCTTTGAGGGGGTGCGTTATGCTACTGTGGACTTTATCGTCTTCTGAAAGAGGCTCAATATCCCCCGAATCCGCCTCTGGTGCAGGCGAACTCGACCCCGACACATCCGGTTGAGGCGGCTCTTCTACCTGTTGTTTGGCTTTTTCATGAGGCCAGAAATTGATCGAAAAGAGAACCACGACCGCGAGAACAGCAAGCACCACCACACACCTCCCTAATATTACCTTCAGACCTCCAGGCCGAGGGGAGCTCTCGCTCGAACGTTGACCCCTGAGGAGAGAGTCACTTGCATGGATTCTTTGGACATTGGAAGACATCTTGAGTTTTCTTTTCTTCGCAGTCAGTCCAACGGTTGATCACTTAAAATGCACACGCGTCCTGACACAACAAGTCAGTCCATGGCGAACCATTCCTTGATCACGACGAAAGTAGAAAAAAACTGACTCCAAGGAGAGTCCAAGATCAATACAATTGGAGGATGCAAGTGGATCCGAATATATACTTCAACAGTGGCTGATGCATGCATGCATAGTTATGCATGGTCACGCTTTTTCTTTTTTTGACCCCTGTTCCGCGCGCACGAAGTGCGCGGCCGCGCGCGTGCTTTCGCCATACATGCACGCGATGCCGCGCGCAAAATATCGATATATATATATATACATGCGAAAGAAAAAAATCGCATGCATGCAGAGGGCAAGCGAATTATTACTGCATATGTATTAATTGCAATGAAGGGCAGCGAAACCGAGACAGTCAGTTGAGAGACAAGACCGTTCTGGAGCAGCCAAAATCCGGTTTTGAGGCTGCCTGGCAAGCGTCCGACTAAACTGCACTGACCGACAGCCACGATCCATACAAAAAGGACCTTGGACCCGTTCCACTTCTCTCAGAGTGACCAGACTGAACCCCAAATCATTATGTATAGAGCTCACCACGAGATGACGTGAAGTGGAATGAGGCAAGAGAGGCCTCAGAGAAGCCGCAAAGGAGGGGTGTGTGTGGGTGTGGGGAGAGGAGCACGGATGTTCCCTTCACCTTCACTTCTCCTAGGGGTACAGCTTCTCTTTCTCTGCTCCTTCACATCGCATGTCCACGGGGCAAGGCGAGACTCTGTTCTTCTTTCTCTTTCAGAGCGCCGAGTCAATGCGAAGAAAGGGAAAGGGGTCCTCTCTCCTGAGCCCAGCCTTCCGAAGGACAAGAAGACGCCGGTTGGTCTCAAGGAAGGAAGGAGGACGATCAATCCAAACATGCAGCAGGCGCATGCAGGTGTATGGGCGGGCATTCATCCGCACGATCGTTCCACCCGGACCTTATCTCTGCTTCGTCCGGTTCTTTGTCGCATCTAGCTTCATACATGTGTCTGGTGTCCGTTCCGTCTATATATTTGTCTCTCTGTCTGTCTGTGTGTCGAAAAGCTGCCCTTTTGTCTCCTTTTTTTTCTCAGTTTTTGCATTTATCCCCACACCTGTGCAGGCGTCCACAGAATCGCGAGCGAATCTTCCTTCGGGGTCCTTTCTTGATTCTTCATATTGGGCAGAGTCAAAAGAGGACCTACCGCCGATGGTCAGTCTGTTCGTGCATCATTGTGAAGTGTCGGAGTTGATGCGGGGGTCCCGTCCTTCTTGTTTCTTTTGGTGATCTTCCGTTTATGGAGACTTTATTTTCGCACATACACCGTCAGCTTTGTGGTGATGTATGCAAGAATTGTCCCTGTGGAGTTTTTGTATTGGTATGTAGGACGCCATGAGCGTAGCTTCACAAGTATTTGTCTCCATGCAGGGATGGAACTCTTGGAACTTCTTCCAGTGCAACACGAAGCTGATCACTGAAGACACCATCCTCAAACTCGCAGAGAAAATGGACACCAGCGGGCTCAAAGTCAGTCAGCATGCGCAGGCTTTCTTGACACATAACAGCATGTTCAAACGGCTCACTGAGTGTTGTCGTATGAGGTTCTGAAACCACAAAAAGCCAGCATGAGTAGAGCAGACGCTTGCCGATCTGTTACTATCCATGTAAGTTTTTAGAGACGGACTGGGTGAGTGCGTGCGTGCGTGAGTGAGTGAGACTGAGTGAGTGAGTGAGTGAGTGAGTGAGTGAGTGAGTGAGTAAGTGAGTGAGTGAGTGAGTGAGTGAGTGAACGAGCGTGTAAACGAGTATATATATATATATATATATATATATATGTGTGTGTGTGTGTGTGTGTGTGTGTGTAGACGCATTCTTGCATATGTAGGGCATGTCTGTGTGTGCGCGTTTGTGTCTTTCTCATTTGTATGCTTTTGTTTCACTGAAGTAAAGTAACCATGAGCTGCACGATCCAAACGTCTCTTCCCTGAAATGATTTGTCCTTGCAGGACAGGGGCTACACATACGTGAACATTGACGACTGCTGGTCTGTAAAGAGCAATCCTCGGCCTGCCGACCAGCCGCTGATTCCGTCTCCTGTCCAATTTCCATCTTCCAAAGAGAGCGGATCCCTCAAATATCTGGCAGACAAGATCCATGAGAGGGGGATGAAATTCGGTCTGTACGGAGACTGGGGCACAGCGACGTGTCAGGGGTATCAGGGGTCTCAGGGATTTGCTCAGAAAGACTCGGAGACGCTAGCCAGCTGGGATGTGGACTATCTCAAGCTGGACGGGTGCAATGCGGATCCTTCAACTTACGCGGAAGGGTACAGGGAGTTCTCGGAGGCGTTGAGGAGTTCCGGGCGTTCGATTGTGTTCTCCTGCAGTTGGCCGGCGTACGTGAATGAGAAGGCCAAGTGGAAAACGTACCCTTGGGAAGAGCTCACGGCAGAATGGTATGTGCATCAACCTTCCTTCATGGGGGGGGATGGACAGGAAACACTGATCGTCATTTGTTTGTTTTTAGTCGCGTCTCCGCTTGGTTCGCTTTCCCTCTCCTCAAGATGAGTCGTGGATTGATTTGCTGTTGAATCTTCTATCAGTTTGTCGTTTCGGTATTCTGACTGTCCTTTCCTCATGGGCACCTGGACTTCTTTTCCTGCAGCACCCTGTGGCGTCTGTACGGCGACATCGACGCAAAGTGGGAAACCCTACTGAATATCATTCAGTACTGGTGGGTCGGTAGCGGACTTGGATGGTTGAGGGGTCGTATAGCCTCTGATTTGATTGTCGGTGTAAAGCTTTATTCGGCTAGCGCGTTTCTTCTTGTCTATCTATCTTCCTGCCTAATCACGCTGCTGGCTTCGCTCGGTCATGCCAGTTGTGGATCTGTTTGAACACTGCAGGCCTGCTTCAGCCCCCTGCTTCTTTGCGAATGTTGGCACCCCTGCAGGAAAATCCATCAGGCTGCCCTCTCCAAAAACGTCAAAAAGGGAAGGTGAGTCTATTTCCCAACCTGGTTGTTTTGCTTTCGTGCTCTCCGCTGTCTGTCTGTCTGTCTGTCTGTCTGTCTGCTTGTCCGTCCGTCTGTATGTATGTGCGGAAAGAGACAGACAGAATGAAAAGAAGAATCTCTCCATCTGTCTGTCTGTGATTCTCCATGCCTACATGTTGCCTGTGTTTTTAAAAAAATGCCCGTTTACACACACACACACACACACACAGAGAGAGAGAGAGAGAGAGAGAGAGAGAGAGAAGGAGAGAGGGGGATATATATATAGAGAGAGAGAGAGAGAGGAAGGAGCGGGTGGGGGAGAAGAGCGCGCGCGCGCGCGCGCGCGCGCGCGCGAGAGAGAGAGAGAGAGAGAGGTTTCTTCTCTGTTTCGTGGGGGGAAGAGCGAGACACACACACACACACACACACACACACACAGAGAGAGAGAGAGAGAGAGAGAGAGAGAGAGACGAGAGAGAGAGAGAGAGAGAGAGAGAGGTTTCTTATCTGTTTTGTGTGTGTGTGTGTGTATGTGTGCGCGCGCGCGCGCGCGAGAGAGAGAGAGAGAGAGAGAGAGTTTCTCTGTTTCGCGTTTCTTCTTTCCTGCTTTCCATCGATAAAAAAAGAGATCATTAATGGCCGTTGACGATTCTCTCTCTCCAATGATACCGTGGTGAAATGATTTGCTTTCGGTTGAATTACAGTCAGATTGAAAGACCGCAACATAATCGACGGTACTCATGCCTTCCTTCTTCTTTGTACTTTCTTTCTGTGTCATGATTGTCACGCCAACGACCACACATGCAGGTTCAACGACCCTGACATGCTGGAGATCGGTAACCCTGGATTTGGAGATGTGGAGGGACGCACGCAGATGTCCATATGGGTTCGTGCGTGCGTCAGTTCTGAAAGCTAGCCGGCCAAGACCTATTAGAACATCAAGGACTTGCAAGGACAATTTTAGTATTATGTTATGCACTTATGTGTTCCTTTTCTCTGTTTACTCCTTCCGTTGTTCTTTTGCTTTTATCAATTTTTCTCCTCCCCCCGGCTCCTTCCTCTCTGGTCCATGTCTGCAGGCGATTCTGGCTGCTCCCCTACTGATGGGTCACGACGTAATGGCGATGTCCGAGGACTCAGAGACTTTCCGTCAGCAGACCAGAGATAGAACAGAAAATAAATGCGATTTGTAGAACAGGCATGAATGGACTTGATAGAACTCGACACCCTTCGTGACGTGTTTTCTTGCCTTTTAATTGGTCTGTCTTGTTATCAATACTGATTTGCCGAAATACCGCAATACTGATTACAGCAATTCGTGGCCGATCAATCTCATCCCTGCATTCAGAGATGCATGCGTGCTTACCGCAAAGCCTTTAGCGACCGGTTGAATGATCGCTCTGCCGAACGACGATTGAAGATCGTTCGAGTTTCGAGATCCGGTTGATTTTTTTTTGTTTGTTTTCACGTCTCTGCAAGCAGGTACATTGACGAATGAAGACGTGATCGCGGTGAATCAGGACAGATTCGTCACTCAAGGTCGGTCTCCTTCTCCCACTACACGCATGCACTTGCGTTGAAGCTCTTGTCTCTTGTGTTGTCACCTTCATCCTTCTCGCATTTTGATGCGTCTGTTTGTGTGAGCGCTTTGGTGGAGGACAGGCGAAGGGGGGTGCAGCAGTTTTGATCAGATTGCATGCGATTGTGTTTTGTTGGCTTTTCATGCTATCATCCTCTCACTCTGTATCAGTCCAGTCTGTATCAATCTGTAGCTATTCAGAGCTGAACGTAGAAAAATTGATTATGACGCCTATTCAGAAACCGAGAATGAGGTGCGTACTGACCTATCGTGCAGGAGTACAATGTGTAAATGTGTTCCGACACAATACGAATGTGCTGATGCGTATCCACGAAAACCTCATGCAGGTCTTTGCATAGGCGAATTCGTGTTCGACGGCCAGACCCAGGGCCCTGTAGTCTCCCTGTGGGTCCGCTCTCTGGCTGACGGAGGTCTGGCGGTTGGGCTCCTAAACGAAGGAGAGACGCCAAGAGTTATCAGATTGCAATGGTTGGCTGATCACTTTCGTTGAAATTTGAAGCTTCTTTCGCTCCTCAGTTGTCAAGGATGTATGTCGCATGCAGAAATGAGTTTTTTTTTCTCTGCATCCATCTGCCCTTCTACTTTTCAGCTGCTTGAACTTGATGGTTTTTCCCAAATAAAATAAAACTAAACAAAAACGGACTGTGAACACTTTTTGGACACAAATTCTTGCGGGGAGAGGGAAATCATCTGAAGAATCAGCGCCTGCATACGAACACAAAGCAGCGACCGACAGATATCCTTTCTTTGTTGTCCTTTCTTTTCTTTCCGTCCTCTCATTTCTGCAGGCCGTACCTCCACCTTGCTGAGGGAGAAGAGTTCACAGTGAAGAACCTGTGGTCGCACAAATTTGTTGTGAACTCGGAAGGAATAGAAGACGGTCAGTCACTCAGAAAGTCAGACAGACGGAAAGGCAGCCATTCAGATGGCCTGCTAGGTGGGCAGCTGGCCACGCGGTCATTCAGTCGAGACTCATTTGTTCTTTCAGCGATTTTATCATTTAGTCAGCATACCTCCCCCCGCCTCCCGCGTCTTTGCAGACGCTCCGGTGCCCGTTTCCGGGTCCATCCTTGCGAGAATTGAGCCTCGAGAGACCTTCATGGTTCGCATGACACCAGTCAAACCGGAAAGCGACGGGCCCCGCACGGCGTTTGTGCACACAACCACAGAGCCCCTGACCATTCGACGCATACCCGTTGAGCCGCAAAGCCTCACTTCAGGAGGAGGTGTCACACAAAAGGGGGGGGAATCATTGAAAGGGGAAAGTGATAGAGAAACAAACTCAAACACAAGCATTATCTCAGCAGCCTCGAAAGGAGTCGGCGCAACTCAGCAAACGTCACCAAGCAACAAGTAAAAGAAGCAGAACTAAACTAAACCAAACCAAACACGGAGAGGTTATTTATTCCCACACCCTTATCTAAACGCATCAGGCATTCAACAGATCCATTTCACTTGAACCATCATGTTCTCCTAAAGGGAACGAGTCGGGTCTTCTTTCTCCAGCAAGTGTCCAGTGGCGAAAGGCAGAGCCGGGAGAAGTCAAGCGGATGATTCGCTCAACCACATCTAACTAGAAGAACCGGCACTCTCCTTGCAGGCACAGACCTGCATGCGATATAGATTTGAGCTGGTGGCTCATGGCCGGATTTGACATAAAGAAACATTGTTCGATCTAAATACGCAGACAGCCAACTAGCCAACCAGAGGGCCAATGAAAAAAAGATGAACACTTTCAAAGAGAACGGAAAGTGAAGAAACAAACCTTACGTTACAAAAAGTACTGGCACACAAAATCATATATCTACCATCAGTAATTAATTGATTTTAATGATACATGAATGTAACTGTGTTTGATATTTTAATATCAGTCATTGATTGTTATAATGTAATGCTTTGTCCCCCCTGTTCGGCCACTTTATGGCGTCCAGACAGAAGGTAAAGCAAGGATAAGAACCTTAGGGAAATTCTAGAGAAGGAACGTGAGCAACACTCAGTCAGGCAACACTTTACAGTAGGTTTGGCTCGATCTACATCAGTTTAAGTTCTAGCGTGATCTGGTATTCCAATCAGCTGCGTTTATTCTATCATGCACAGTTTCTACTCATTCCTCTCTCTCAGACTCTTAGGAGCTCTCTTGATCTGTGATGAACAGATATCAGACTTAGACGATGTTATCCGTTGCTTAAGTGACGTGTTGCTTGAATACGAAGCCTGTAACGAAGGTTATACAGACTTGACTTCGACAACTTTGATCGACGCGCGCGACACGTACATGCATGCAAGTCGATTGCGTATACACGTGGCGGCTGAAATGAATACCAGATCGTAGTAGAACTTAAACTGATGTAGAGCCAAACCTGCTGTAAACTGTTGCCTGACTGAGTGTTGCTCACGTTCTTTCTCTAGAATTTCCCTAAGGTTCTTATCCTTGCTTTACCTTCTGTCTGGATGCCATAAGGTGGCCGGACAGGGGGGATAAAGCATTGTGGTGACGAATGTAAAAATAACGGAATTTATTTATGAAATGATCTTTATTTGAATTTCAAATAAAATTATTTCATTTTTTTTTTTAACATTATAAAGTCTGAGATTTTTAGAATATTAAAAAGGTAAAGTAACAGCCATCGTCAGAATAAGCTAGCTAGGCCCGGTCTTCAATGATCATTATAATTTAATCCTTAAGTGTCTTTATCATTTTAACTTTAATACAAATTAGTTGTATATCTCAATTGATCTTTGGTATCAATTAGGGTTACTACTATAATTATATAATTTCAGTGTATTTTTAATCTTATTACTATGACCATTACTATATCTACATTTTTCCCCTATTTCATTTACAAATATTACAGGATCGAAATAATTTTAAAAAGTGTACTTGAATATCATCAGCAAGAAATATCTAGAAGATATATGTTTTTGTATACAAACTGCCTCATGCAGTCTGCTTGGTTCTTTAGAACTTCTGGCAGCCTAGCTAGCTGGCAGCTCATCATAAAGGGGCTAGCAGTGGCTTGGGGGGAACAAGAGGGGGCGTCATGAGGCGGTGTGGGGTAAATAGAAGGCTGGATGCGCCAGTCGCAGTATGTCGCAGTAGTACGGCAACGGCCAAAAGCTAAACAGGGGAAAGAACGGTTTACCGGCACAGATGACGTTCAGTGTACAGCTTCACAGCTAGGTAGGTTGAGAGATCAGATGGATTGACGAAGACACGGTCACTCCAACTCGGTTGTTCTGTTCAAACTCCATGGTACGCAATGTCTTTCTTCTTCGACTTGTCTCTCACGATGCTAATCAAATGAGGTACCCAAAGCAGGAGCAGAGGTAGGCGAATGGGTTCTTTCTGATCAACCGAGAGGGCCCCGGGTCTTTGTAGTTGTGGTACTCAGATTTTGGCAACAGCCCCTGGACAACCAACACGTTCCTGCCCTCCCGCTCCCCCGCTTTGATGGCTCCATCCACGTACCCGCTCATATGCTCACTCGATTCTGTACCTGCGAACCGAATCCGGTCATTGGCAATGGGGGCGAAGAGTTCTTCGAAGGGGTGCTGCACGGACGACCCCGGCATGGGAATGCACGTGTAACCGCCTCCAATGTAGGGCTCTTCCATCCAAATCTTCTCCTTGTAGCACACACAGTCGCTGATTGCGCGCTGATCCTGGTACATTTTGGCGTACTGGTCTAGGACTGCTGCTTTCCTCGCTTCATACGAGGCACTCATCCACTGCGCGACCAGGCGGCCGTTGATAAAGCCAAGCAGCGACGGCTGAGCGTTGCCCTCGACGATGTGGTCATCTGCGGAAGAAGACACTGGGCCAACGTCGCACGTACCCTCGCCACTTAGACCACACTGGCGCCACCAGGCGGTCCTGTAGTGCACAATAGTCTTGATCACCTTCCCAATCGGCATCTTCGTCCACCCCTCGGCCTTCATCTGGGGGAGCGTTGGCTGGAATTGGATTTTGATGATCTGATTGGGCGGGATGGCTAGCACCAGGTAGTCTGTTGTGATCTTATACTGGGCCCCGTCAGGTTTTCGGACTGTGACGGAGACCTTTGAGGGGTCTGAGTGTTCAACAGAAACAACGGGGGAGTTGAAGGAGACTAAACCCACAGGGAGGCTCTTCCAGAGACGCACACAGAGGTTACCCATCCCCCCTGCGATCTTATGATCCTCTATGGTCCCCTCCATCATCTTTCTGAACCCACCCTCTTCCTTGATCTGTGCGGCCACCATGAGAACCGAAAACTGTGAGGCATCCAGGCAGGCTCCTCCCTCGAATGCATTCTCTAACACGCTGCGAGCCAGCCTCGCATCGGAATCTTCACCGGGGCAGGTGCGCAGGCACCAGTCATGGAATGTCATGTTGTCAAGAGCGTGCAGTTGGGATGCCTGACTCTTGTCGTACTTGAGGCTCGAGGCCATTTTGTCTAGCTGGGAGAACATATTTCTCACATGCTTCTGGCCTGTAAGAGACAGGGGGGGCAGTTCTTCCTCCCATGCGCAGCTGTGGCCACCGAAGAAAAACCGCGATTCTCCTCTCTTGTAAACCTTGAAGGCTTTCGTGCCCATTTCCTGTGCAAGGCGGAGGACGTGGTGCTGGTCGCACCCAACGTACCGGCCTCCCAAGTCGAAACCGTCTGAGTCAGTCAGACAGCGTCCCCCAACACGATCTGAGGCCTCGAGAACCCGAACGGAGGCATCCTTCTTGTGCTTGAGAATTTCATTCGCACAGGACAGACCGGAGAAACCAGCCCCAATAATCAGGCAGTTGACGTGAGTGTCAGTCATGGCAAGTATCTTCTTTTTGAGCACCTCCAGATTT
>JAHBMJ010000158.1:34609-37109 GCA_018398765.1 Chromera velia | reverse complement strand
GAGTCTGGTATGACCATGGTTTCCAAACTAATTCTAAACCTTACGTAGCAAATGGGTTTTAAACTCATCTAAACCTACCCTAACCTACCCTAACCTTAGCCATTCAACCCTATTTTAGCGTTTTTTAAGCTTTTATAGCAAATTAAGCTCCAAAAATCTCTTTTAAAACACCAAAAATTTAATTTTTTATTGAAAAACTTAAGTTTAGGGTGGTTTTGCCTAAGTTTAGGCCTAAGTTTATATAGAGCTGCCTGGAGCGAAGCCCCAGGCAGTTGTTGAGAGTTGCCTGGGGCGAAGGTCGGTACCGACCTTGTCGTCATGAACCACGATACACGTGCCCGACCCGGGTTCGCACGAGGGACGCGCCGATGCGACCTCGCGATCTATATGTGCATGCTACGTATAAACGTCCGACCGGGTCATGCAGACCGGCAGCAACTTTTGGTTCGGCGGTCGCGATCAGCGATAGATATCAGTGGATACACATTAAGTTGACGGTTGCTTTCAACTTTCGTCTCTTCTTACTTTTGTTACTGGAGATGTATATCATTGCACATCATTGTACATCTATTGATTAACTCACTGATTGATTTCATACTTGGCCTTCCCACTTATTGACTACACTGATTGATAATTCTGCACTCGGCTTTCCCACTTGCTGACTGCACTGATTGATAATTCCGCACTCGGCCTTCCCGCTTGCTGCCTGCCTAGCTAACTGCAATGCAGCAGAGTAGGTTGCAAGCCTTCGGATTTACAGGCAAGCCTCCGGCAAAGAGACAGAAAATGGAGGGAGGTGAGACACCAATTCTGGGAAAGGAGAATGCAAGTCCTTGTCATGATTAGGATACCAACATTATCGATGTGGAGTCCGAAACCCCCTATAGAGAGAATACAGAAAGACCTCCTGACTGCCTGGGGTGCCGCAGGCGGTCCGTAAGGACCACCTGAGGAAGGTCATACATGAGACCCCAGGCGGCCCGTCAAGGCTACCTGGGGTTAGCGCAGGGAGTCATTCTGAAGGTTTAGACAGCATGTCCACAGACATGGGATGAGTGATGGACACGTCTCCAAGATAGCTGTCCCCTAATAGCATTCCTGATAGGAAGTCTGGTCTCTTCTGGTTTTCTTCGACCAATCTGTTCGGGGTGGAAAGGCCAAGCTGTGCAAACGCACGTAGGTATGACGCACCGGGTCCCTCGATAAAATATTGTAGAATGCGTCCTTGACCGGTTTAGCCTCCACCAAATCCTCTCCCCCATCGCACATCTTTATGCATAGTGTCTCGCTAGGTCCAGCAGATCGCCGCACGCACAGATTGGGTTTCTTTGAATCTTTGGAAGGTCCAAACCCAACCAAAGACGGGGTGCGACAAAGAACAATATGGGAACAATGGTGGTCCAGTGTAAAGAGGGCATAGCTGTCAGCCATGCGGAGAGCCCCTGGCGGGACCCCCTATGCAAGACCTTAGTCTCGCTTTTCCTGTTTCTAACTACTGCTAAAGGAGCAAATCTCTTCTATACCTATGCAAGGCCTGGGTCATCTCGTGCTACTATTGTTTTCTCTCTTCTTTTAACCACTTCTCTATCTGACTTTCCTAATCTGGGGCCTACGGGGATAAGAGATGCTTGTACAAAAGTTTCACTTCTTTCACTCTCTCTCACGCATATCGGAATGCCTGCTCTCACACAGTTAAGAAAAAACATGACAGAATTGGGACGGATAGCATGCACTTTAGCCCGCATGCCATGGCGCGACCGGACCTGCTGGCTGCGGGATGTAGCGCGGGCACAACTTAGGAGAGTCAGCTGAATCTTAGAATAGGAGCGGCACGACAAAAGGCCCTTGGAACCAAAAAAAGAACATAAGACAGAAAATCTTAAAGTACTGTGACAAAATATTCTGTCATCTTTATCTCTGATCTACATTTCTGTTTCTTCCTACCCAATCATCTCTTTATCTTATATCTTTCCTTCTTTTCACCACTCCCTTCATCACCAACGGTTTAAGGTATGAAAAGTTTTTTTTTTTTTTTTATTCTTTCATCTTATTTCTATATTATTCTTCTATTCTCTTCTATGCTTTATACAGTACTTACTGTCTCCTCGCTATCTCGCCGTCGCGATGCACGCCGATATGCGCAGCCTTGTGCTTCCGCGTGTGCATTCCGCGTGCACGATTTTTTTTTCTTAAGGCACTAACTAATATCTTGTACGACCGCACCTATTCTAAGATTTAGCCGCAGAGTCTTAGCAGACTCACCTATAAAAGTTCATCAATTTTAATCATCATCATCATCATCATCATCAAGCGCTTCCCATCTATGAAATGATTAGAGCAGATCAGAGTAAAACTATGTAAAACTTAAAACTATGTAGAATCCAGATTTTCTAAAACTTTTATCTACTAGAGATTTTAAATCACAAATAAGACGTCATCATGAGGGGCCATGTAAAAATTCATTTGAGTGCCAATGGCATGCAAGACCCCCCCCCCCCCC
>JAHBMJ010000158.1:18459-34603 GCA_018398765.1 Chromera velia | reverse complement strand
TAAGACCTTCTCGTTTCGGCACCGTTCAGCACGTAAATTGATATTCAACTTCCCTCCCACCATACATGACTTTACCTGCAGACTGCCCCAGAGCCAAAGCAGACAGACGCAAGATTTTCGTCTTCTTTAAGTTCATAGTCAATCCCCATTCCTTGCAATACCCTTCCAAGGCTGAGAACTTCTTTTGCAGATCTGAGACGGAATGAGCAAAGAAACAGAGATCATCCACATACCCCAGACTGCCTAAGATGCAGTTGTCAAGAAGGACAGGTTCAGGCTCTCTCTCAGGCTCCTCGACGCTGCCTTTCCCCATTTTGCTGTCTGACCATCCTGCTCCCTCTGCTTCTCTGTCTACAGCCCCCTCGTTCTTACTAACTGAACACATACGGGGAAGGTCATTGATATAGATAAGAAAGAGAATGGGAGAGAGAGCATCACCTTGCTTTACCCCATCGCCCTTCCAAAAATGCAAAGAGTCCCCGTCTACCTTTCCCCAGACCTTCCTGTACATTTCACATATCATACACACATCTGCCTCATACACACCTTCTCTCCTCAGTTTTTGAATTAGCTTACCTCTCGGCACAGTGTCGAAAGCTTTGGAGAAGTCAACAAAGCCTGCCAGCAGAGCTTTCTTTTTTTTTTTAGAGGAAAGAATGGCAGAGACAAGCGCGCCTACCCCTTCCCTCGTACCCACCCCTTATCTGAAACCTAACTGCCTGACGTCAAACTCAACTTGAGAGCGCACACGGCCGTCCATCAGCAAACCAAAAAGTTTTACGAAAGGGTTAACAACGTGAATAGGCCTCCATTCATTGGAAGAGGGAGAGGCAGGGCCTTTAGGGACAGGGCAGATATGCAGCACATTCCAGGAGGGAGGCCAGCAAGCAAAGATATACATACAATTAAACAAAACAAAAAGTAAACAACGAGAGAGCGCCGAGTGTGCAAAACAAAGGTCAAGCTGAGCGGGGGAGAATCCTTCAAGGCCGGAGGCTTTCTTTCTATTCATTTTCTTTAGAGCAGAGGAGATTTGATGGAAAGAGAAGGGCAAAATAGAAGGGTGGAAAGGAGGAGGGGCAGGTGGGAGGGCGGAAGGGAGAGGCTCTTCAGTCTTGTCTTCAAACACCCCCGCCCAATGATTCAAAAACTCATGTAGAGAAGGATGGGAAGCTCCCCCAGCTGAGACAGCTTTTTTTTTTCTCCTCCAGATAGCAAGCAGGTCTTTTAACAACTCTTCTTATACCCTCCGGGCTTGTGCTCTCTCCCACGCAACTCTCTTTCTTTTGAACAGAGTACGACGGACCTGGAGAAGCCTCTGCAGTCTATCAAACTCTATTCCCCTTCCATTCCCATCTTTTACTAGCTTCCATCTCTCGTCTGCTTCTCTAACCTCTTTCTGTAAAGCTTTACATTCCGAATCAAACCATGCCTCTCTCTTTGATCAACTACCTTCTGGGCCAGGCCCCTTGTCCCCTGTCTGCTTGATCGGCCCTACCAGCACACGCACCCATTCCTCAACTAACCTGTGCAGACACGCGCGATCGTCACCGCCCTCCGAAGTCAGCCCTGGTTGGGGATACGGGGACACTGGGGGAGGCGGAGGAGCAGGTGGCTCCTCGAATGGTTCGATCTGCTCATGATAAGCCCACAAGCAAGGCCATCGATCCTCAGCAAACGATCTCACCGCTGCTGCAAGCGGCGCGATTTCTTCATCAGAGACCGGGGCTGTACGGCTTGAACAGAAAAGGGAAGGACAATCAGAGAGGTTTTGGTGGGGTGGGAGAGCATCTTCAAATTTGGGTTCGGCCAAGGGAGGGGAGAAGGAGAAGGAAACGGTCGCATGGTCGGGGGAGGCAATACCATCAAAGTCAACCTCCTAATCAGAAACCCTCTGTATGGTAGATAGATCAGTAAGTACGTAGTCAATGAGGGAAGTGGGCGTAGACATGCTGCTCTGTCTGGAATAGTGGGTGCACTCACCAGGAAAAACAAAGGACTCTCCCCCTGCTTCTCTCGTCAGTCCGTTCAAAGGAACAAGATTCGTATCACTACAAATATGAATAAAGTCCCTCCCACTGCGGTCAACGTCTTTGCTGTACTGAGACGTGCGGACAAACGAGGGTCTGTCAAGCTCCTCCGAGCCCTCATCATTTTTTCCCCTCCCATCAACCCCCCCAGAATCCCTCGGCGGGAGGAGGAGATCTGCACGGGACCACAAAAGATTTTCGGGGATAAGGCTGCCCGAGTGCGCATTGAAATCCCCCATTACCACCCTGTTTGCCTCAAGAGGGACCCCCCCAAATACATCCTTCAAGAGGTCAGGGACCTTACTGTCCCTGTGATCGGACCAGGACCCGGGAAGGTAAAGACCAAATACATGCACTCTGCGCCCACCCACAGTAATCTTCATTTCAACTAGACTCGGGCCCACAAGGGAGATTTTGGGTTTTAGCTCGCTCCACCGTTCCTCTTTTACAAGCACACAAACACCCCTACTCCTGCCATCCCTATCATGGGCTGCTCTGCGCGTACCTAGTTGCTGCCGGTACCACTCGTGGTGGCTGAAGTTTTTGCCTTTCCACCCCCCACAAGAGATGTCCCTCGTTACGTCTATTGCTTCTGTGAAGATGGCTAGGTCGGGATCTTTTTCGGCCAGCCAACGGGAAAGGGAACCGTTGTCTTCTTTACTTCTCACCCCATTCACATTCAACAACAAAAAACGGACCAAGGCATCCCTCACTCTAGCCGCGGCTGCCATCTCTTTCTTTTTTTCTTTCCACCACTCTTTCCAAAACTCCCTTCGCAGCTCTTCGCAGTGATTTAGGTTTGCTGCCGGCTCCTACGTATGAGAGAAATTCCTGCCCCAGTCAACCAGGTATTCCCTTCCCCCCCCTTCCCCGTTTGTGCGAGTACGAAGCACCCGCACGATCTCCCACTCCGGCTCTGGGCTGGCAGGCTCCCCCGCTTCACCCGGCTGCTGTGACGTGCCATGCTTACGGTTGCCTCTCCTGCGCTTTTTCTCTTTCCCCCTGCGACGCTTCCTAACCGACCTCTCCTTCGAAACAAAAAACACATCAAATACAAAAGATAGAACAGACAAGCCCTCACCGGAAGGAGAAGGTGCCTGACTGCAAAGGGAAGGCGAACATGAAAGAGAATCAACATCAGGGGTATGAAGGGACGGAGAAGAATTAAATAGAGGAGAAGAACAGTCTGACTTGCCTGCAAAGGCATCAAGCTCGCCGCCGCTCACAGATCCTTCGTCCGTTGCGCACTCCGACAGAACATCAAAACGATTGCCATGAAAGACAAAGGGAGGGGGAGAGACAGGGGCTGAGTGCCCTTTTCTACGAAGATCGAATTTCATGTCACACCATTTTAATGAATCAAGAAAGACATCGTAAGGTGCGGTGCCCGGGGGAGAACACAACTCATTGCCAGAGACAGAAGACAACCAGGCACGCAGATCACACATCTCCTTTCTGAGAGCCTCCCTCTCTTCCAGGAGACCTAACAATTTCCTTTTCAGCCATGGGAGTCCAGTCGGTTTAGAGGGAGAAGGAGGACTCCCAACCAAACGCCCTTCCCCCCAACTCTTCCCATCTCCATCCGAAACTAATGACTGAAGCCGGGGGCAGCACCTCCGTCTCCGTTTCCCAACTCGGGTCTCACTTGCACCGGGGTCTTGAAAACCATACCACCCTCATGAGACGGCTGCGGGAGCTGTCTGGCTTGCTGTTATTGCTGTTGGGCATGCATTGCAAAGTTTAACGCAGCAGCGCTCGAGGTTTGCGGCACCACGGCTGCCACCGCATTCTACTGCGCGACCGCAGCTGCCAGTGGCGAGCCCATCATGTGAGAGTCGGCGGCCAAATTTTGTTGGGGTGGCATAGGAGGGAATAGGTACTGCTGCAGTGGTGGTGCAGGTGCCCTGGGAATCGGTTGAGCGGACTCACTCACCCTTTCCTTCAGCAGAAGGGCCTGAACCCTCTCTTTATCCTTAGCGGATGCCCCGGCATCGCTAAGTGTGCTTTGCGCCCAGAAAATTCTGCCGGCTTTCTCTTTTTCCTCCGTCTTCCTGAGCACACACTTCACAGATCCGGTGGGAGCAAGGGAGAGGACGTTGTACTGCACGGAGCGGTCGGGGGCGCAGGCCTTGAACAGACCGTCTAGCAGACCGTCAAACTCTTCCGCATCTTTTTTGCGTTTGAATTCGACAGTGAGTTTGGAGACCTACTTGTAGTTCTTACTGCAGAAAATGGATTTCGCAGCCTCATACAGCCGGGAAGAACGGGAGATCACTTCATCAGTCTGGCACACTTGGCCATTGAGGGAGAGAGAAAAGGTGAGCAAGTCTCTGAGGAAGGATTGGAATTGCTGCCACTTCCTTGCCTCATTGAGAGAGAGGCCCAGCACCACACGTAAGCGAGGGACGGGGTCTTTCTCCTCATCGAAGGGCTGAAGACTCAGCACGGTAGATTCGATCTTCTCGATTGACTTCTTACATTTCTTAACCCTTCTCTCATTCTGCCCAATCTAGTTGTCAACGTTATCAATCTTTTTTGCAACGATGTCAAATCTGCCGTCGAAGTACTCCCTCTGAGAAGCTGTCTGTTGGTCGAACAGTGCTTTTATTTCGGGAAGGGTGGCCCCCCCGTTGCCAGAGGGGAGATCGGAGCCACTAAAAGGGCCAGCCGATATTCCACAGGACATCATGATGGCGTTTCAGCAATGAGGAGGGAAAGCACGAAATGTTTTTCTTTAAAAAAATTTTTTGACACTAACTTTTTTACTGTTTAGAGTCCAAAATCATGTTGAACAACCATAAAAACTTAAGTTAAAAACTTGTCAAAAACTTGTTAAAAACCCAAATTTGAATCATTATACAAAAATTATGTGATCGATACCTAGATCGATACATATCTGCAACAGGTTTGTTCAATGCAATTTAATGATCAAACGGCAAAGTACACATGCATTGGATCATCTTTCCTATGATACATGAAAAAGGAGGACGTGTAGTCCTCGATCGGCTTGTTATTTCCACAAAACAGTCCCCCAGTGCTCTGGATGCTTCAGTCAAAGAATTCTGGTACAGACGCCCTTGTTAGCTGTTCGTCTTGCCCTAATGAATTGGGAGTTGAATTGGGCGTCGAATTGGTAGTACTACCAATTTTTTATCACCAGTAACTCCCAATTTTGAAAAATTGGTACCTAGTCTAGTGAAAGAAGTACATAAAGTTTGAAGCTAAAATTTTGTGTACGGGCTAGACAGGGGCTCACTAGTCTCTAGCCGCAGTCATTAGACTCTAATTCATTACTAGAAACAAATTATATGAACACTTAGAGTCACCTAAAAATTGGGAGTTACCAATTTTTAAATAGGAATGGACTGCCGAAAAAAAAAAATAGTAGTACAAAAAAAAAAAAATGGGACTCAACTTGAAACTTTTGTTTTATGTGTCATAGTGCACCGCTAACGCAATGCAAAATGGACAGTGGACAGCTCTATACAAGCTATACGTATCAATACAAAAAATAGAGTGAAAATCGATCCAATTGACCATGTAAGCCTACCAGAATTCATAATCCCTCCATAAGCCGGACAGTGGCTGCTCATCTTTGTTCAGACAGCGGGGTTTCACAGAAATTCCCCTTTTGTTGTCTCTACTTTTCTTTTCCATCCTGTGGTCCGTTCAACATGATATTTTGCATATCGCAGACAAGGGTGAAGCGAAAAAAGAGCTGGGACTTTTTCTTGTTTGGGCAGTGAATAAGAAGAAGCTCTTTCAGATGGAGGAATTGAATTCATTTCTCTTTGATTCAGATGTGTGGCAAAAAACAGGGCTGCCCCTTACTCAGTGGGTCCGAGGGATTCCGAAAAACAATAGAAAGATTAAATTGGGGGCTGCAGATGTTAGACACGTTTTCCCTCGTGTCGTTGAGTTCATGGAAAAAAGGTGCCCGGACATTTTTGTTACAGAGAACCCTCCTGCTTGTTCTTTTTACTTGCATTTATGGATCCTTTTCACATTGACAGGTTCAATCATGGATGAGAAACTTGCAGAGCTGAAGACGGTGATAAAGACTTGGCAAGGCCTTTTTTGCAAGTCTTATGGGTGGGCGGTCCCGAAGACTCACTTCTACTCGCACTTCCCGGTATGGATCCGCCGGTTTGGGGGGTTGAACACAGCGAAATGCTACGGCTTTGAATCGTATCACAAGAAGGTTTGCAAACGTTTTATCCTACAGGGGAGACGTTATTCATATGATCGTTTTATTCTGGAAAATCTGGTTTTTGTGTGGTTGTGCAAGAGAAAGAAAGCCATGCAAGCATATTTTGCTGATATGTCACGCCAGGAGGGACTTTGAGCATGAATAACACTATGAAACTATATAAAACTTATGGATTTATGAAGTTCTGTACAGCCGTAACACTGTTCTATTATAGCGTTCTTTCTTTCCACATATATTTTACTTTTTAGGAGAAGTTATAAAATTGGTAGTCAAAAAAAAAAATTGGGTGTTGATTTTCTTAAAAATTAGTAGTTAGTCCCAAAAAAAAAATGGTAACTCCCAATTTTTAGGTGACTCTAAGTGTTCATATAATTTGTTCCTAGTAATGAATTAGAGTCTAATGACTGCGGCTAGAGACTAGTGAGCCCCTGTTTAGCCCGTACACAAAATTTTAGCTTCAAACTCTATGTACTTCTTTCACTAGACTAGGTACCAATTTTTCAAAATTGGGAGTTACTGGCGGTAAAAAATTGGTAGTACTACCAATTCGACGCCCAATTCAACTCCCAATTCATTAGGGTGTGAGGGGGAATGAATTTTTGGAGAATCTGCGGTCTCGGTTTTTCGTTTTTCACACTGAGTCTCAGTCTGACTCTCTTCGGAATCCCCTTTTGGTGGGGTCATGCTCATGGACATCCTTCATGGTTAGTCATAATTCAATGATAATTGCATGGATTAAAATTCAATAAAAGAAAAACAAATTGAACAATTAAAGTTGGCTAAGTCTGCTAGTCCTTTTTATGTAACATTTATGTAATATGTATTCATGGGGACGCGGCATGCATATCGAACCCTCAATCATAATCAATCACTTTTTACAGGAACAACCAGAATCAACACGAGCTTTAAATTCTTGAAGTTTTGAATCTAGGATGCGTTCCCGAGTCTGATGCATTTGGCTATGAAAAATGTTGGTACCCGTTGTTGACCGCAAAAATCATTTTTCCCCCGATACCCATGCGAATACAGTCGCGGTGTGAGGTCACCCCGACAGGTGTTTGCACTACCCACATGCCTGCAATGACATTATTCCATACGCGTGTACATGCGTGTAGATGCGTTGTTTTGCACGCTTGCACCAAATTTTCTCTCAATTCTTTTCAACCTCATTGAATTTCTGCCCTCCGACTACCCATCCTCATCACAGGCCCTCACCACCAATCATTTAAAAGTCCGATTCGCGGGTAAATGTATAGACCCCCCATAACGCGATGAATCCAAGTCTGCCAACCCCGCGTTTCTCTTGTTGATTAGGCTGGAGGCAGGCGTTTGAGACCAATGAGAGATTTAAATTCATGCCAGCAGAATGAGAGAATATTGATATCTGGTGAGTTGGGGCCCTCGAAGCGCTCAAGTACCAGAATGCTGTTTTTGTCGGTAGTGCCGCAGAGAACGTGACTCAGCAAACAAAACAGCTACCAGGAAATGCACAACCAACCAACAGAAGACCCAGGCAGCCAAACACACACTAAACACATGCGACGAAGTCTCCAAGCAGCTCACTTTCCGAATGACCGACCTACCTGTATTGAATCGTGTTCGGAACTTCAATTCGTAGGGAGTGACCCAGATGTCCCGCGACGGTTTGGAGACGACGCGAACGTTCCGGATCACAGGAGCACCTGCAGGCAGGTTTGTTTTCGGAAGGGTTGGGACGGAAGGAAGGAAGGAAGGAGACTGAATTGGTCTGGGAATCTGTCACAATGACTAGCGAGGAAATCAAGGGAAAGAAAGAGCCAGACCCCAGACGACTGAGAGCGTCTGCACCTCAGCCGTCGGGTGCACATGAAGAGACCGGGACTCGGAGGCAGAAGACCACCCTGAACTTCGTTCAGAGAAGAAGAAAAGCTGCGAATCAAGGTTGCGTGTATGGACGAATGGTTCAGTAGGGCGACAGGAGAAACGTCAGCATTCGTTATCAGGCCAGGTCATGCCCGCGCAGAGAGACCCTCAGGCAGACCGTGGCGCTGCAAGAATGAACACGATCTTGAATCCATGCCTCTCTTGACGCGATCGTTCACCAGAACCTTGGCAATGGGTCCTTCCCTCTGGCTGTGCCCTTATTCTGCCACCGCCTTGTTGAGGTCATGCTCAATCATTCCCTCACTACTCAGCCAAAGACTCAGATACTTTGACGGCAGTGAGAGGCACGACGAATTATTCCTTCACAGTTGAATGAATGCCTTCGGCATTGGAGAAAGAGTATCTCCCACAGGAGCAACAGACAGAAGATGCGCACTTGGGTCCGTGGTGTGCAGATGAACTGACACGCACACGGCTCGCATCTTCTGGTTGCGGCGGGAAGGGAAACTGGGGGTCGAGTCAATCAAATTTAATACGGAGAGGGAATCACAAAAAGGTCAGCCAATGACTCATTCGTTCATCGTGTGACAATGCCTCTCTGGCTCAGTCGTTCACTCAGTCAGTCATGTATGCAGACAGGCAGGGAGGCAGGCAGGCAGCCACTCAATGATTCATCGACCCACTCACTCGCTTTTCTTGAATCTTGCTTGCTCATGGATCCACATTAATGACACCGTACCTCCTGGCTGACTGCCAGACTGCCTCGGCGAGTATTGACTGGCTGGACTGACGTACTTACTGACTACCCGACTGAAGGACAACCCGCTGAATGATTGGCTGACCGGCTCGCTGATTTGCTCACTTAGTGGCTCACTGAGTGACTGACTGACTGAACTGACTGAGTGACTGACTGACTGAACTGACTGAGTGACTGACTAACTGACAGACTGCCTGACTGAGTGCCTGACGGACTGACTGAACTGAGTGAGTGAGTGGGTGAGTAGTGAGTGAGTGAGTGAGTGACTGACTGACTGAGTGAGTTACTGAAGGACTGACTGAGTGAGTGACTGACTGGGTGACTGAACTGACTGATTGAGAGACAGACCTTGATAGTGTTTGAGAAGAATTCGGATCTTCCTTCCCTCAGCTCTGAATCCCCGAATGTAGCCCTCCCTGGTGAGAAGGTTCAGAATCTGGACGTTGAAGGGTGTGAAAACGCATTTCTGTTCAAGGGCCTCTGTCTTCATCAGACTTACAACCATCTCACAAGCGTGCTGCATCTTTCCTCAGCTGGTCGAGAGACTCGGTTCTCGTCTTCTGAAGCGTCCCAGATACCAGGAAGACGTTTGATAGTCAAGCTCTTCCGAAAAGATATTTAAGCGAACATTGAAGAAAGCGCTGGTATCTGTACGTCAAGTAGACGGAGCACGCAGGCGCCCCCAGCGGGATCAACATCTTTGCTCGATACGCAGGTGGAAGTAACTCCGCAACCGGCTTATGATATCCTGCTGAGTCACTTGCATTCTCATCAACCTTTGCGAGAGCAATTGCCACACATGAGAACCTGCGGATGAAGGTGAATCCTGTCAAGAGAATGACTGGGGGTCGTCGTCCACCGATCCCGAGACAGACGAGCAGCACGAGCTCCGATCGACGCATGAAGTTGCCATGAACTCAATTTGCTTGAATCTGACACTGGCTGTGCTTGAATCCCGTCATTAATTTCCCGTCTCCAGCGGAGACGGCTCACGAAAACTGCGCGATGGTGCGCGCGCGGTCTTGTCCTGACCGGCCGACGCACGCAAAATCTTGCCGACACATGCAATTTTCGCGTGGCCACAAAAAGTTTGTTCGTCTCCGACCTCTTCACTCAAATGATTTCGAATGTCTCTGTGGACTGAAACAAGTGAGAGGATTTCATGTCGATTCAATGGTGGCATGCAGTGTTGAGAAACGTCCAGAAAGAAATCCGCCTCGCCTTCTTGAATTCAGTAATACCTGCCTGTAGAGAAGACACTTAATTTCAGGCAAGCTTGATCTGCGTCCAACCGAGCTGTGTCTGTTTTCGTCACTTGCTTGGAGAGCGGCTGTGCGTTCGACTTCAGCCTTGCTTAGGCAAAGAAAAAGACGCGAACGTCCCCACTCACTTGGACCAAAAGACTTCCATGTATGTCACCCCGGAAAGTCCCCTCTAAGACTTCTTCCGGGTCTGGGTCTTCCACAGGAGGCAACGCCAACGAAGGAGGAGCAGGAACAGGAACGAATCTGCAGTCGTCTCTCTCGGGCTCGAGTCAGCACGAGGACACGAGAGGGAGGAGAGTAACCGGAAGAAAACGAAACAAGACAGCGGTGGAGGAAGAAGAGAAAGAGAGGGGAGACACTTCGGCAAATTTCATTTCTTTGTCTGCTTCGTCAGATCCCACTCAAACAAATCAGTCGGCATCCTCGTCTTCTTCTTCTGCACTTGTGGCAGAAGCGGAGGGGGTGAGTGCTGTAGCTCCTTTGAAGCGGTCGCGCAGAGCAGTCAGTGAAGAGGAGAAAGGGCGAGAAGGGGAAAGGGAAGTCGAGTCATCTTCTTCCTCTTCGTCTTCTTCTTCATCAGCCAATCCGATTCTGCACCTCCGACGGTGTCCGCGTCTCGCGTCTCAGGCGACAGAGAAACGGGACGAGCACGGGGCGGGTAAAGGCGCAGGCAACGGTTTGACGGGGGCAGAGAAGGGAAAAAGAGTTTTAAAAGAAAATCCGAAGGGAGAACAAAAGGACGAGAGGCAAAAGAAAAAGAAAGAATCCAAGAGGGACATTGAAAGAGAGAAAGGACCTCTCCGAACTAGTAGGAGATTGAGAGAAGGGCTGGAGAAGGGGGGCGCAGGAGACGGAAAGTTTAAGTCGACGCTCACAGCGGAAGACGGAGACAGTGGTGGCATTGACAGTGCCGTCTCGTCTGGTTTACTTGTCTCGTCTTCTGTCTCCTTTTCATCGTCTTCTTCGTCTTCGTCTTCTTCTGGCGCTTCCCGACCGAAAAGGTCGCGACGTGACAGAGACGGGGAACGGAAAAGGGAAAGGGAGCAATCAGTACCCAGTCCGTCCAGTAGTAGCAGTAGCAGTAACAGAAGTATCGAGAAGGAAAAGGAGGAGAAACCGAGGAAGAACAGGAGCATGTCTCGACCTCAAGATCAAGGTTAGTTTGTGGGTTGATCGATAATCAACTCTTCGCCCCTCGTCCTTTTTAAAATCTGCCTTTCGTTGGTGTGCCTTGTGTGTGGCAGTTCTCTCCCGCGCCCAAAATGTCTGTCCACGAACTCTTCGTGAGTTGGTCCGCTGTGTGTGTGTGTGTGTGTGCCTGTGTGCGTATGTGTGTGTGTTCTTCCGGCGGCTGGTCGTCTCTCTGCCTCATGTCTTCACGCACCGTGCCTGCGGCCGATTTGTGCTTCAGTCCCCGGCTCTTTCTCGTTCATTCCCGTCTTCATCAGCTTTTTCTTTTCTGGGTCCTCTTCGGCAATCAATGCTGTCGATGCTCCCTTGGTGTGCCCCTTATGACCTCTCGACTCTTTTGGATCTCCGTCACTTCCTTGAGAACCGGCTCAGCATGGTCGTATGCATATTGTCTTTCATGGAACAATCCGTATTCTTCTCTTGCCCATGCAGGCGGTTCGTCTGATTCTTTGAGAAACGGTAGCCAAGCGCAAGAAGGGGATGCTGACCAGAGCAAGGCAAATGAAAAGAAGGACAAAGAGAGAGAGAAGGGAGGACCACCGGGAGGAGAGAGAGGTGCACGAACTCGAGCAGAGCGTGCGAGGGGAAAACAAAATCAAGCCGCGGATTCGGATGGTCTTTGTCCTCCGGGATCCGGACAGTCGTCAGGTCCTGGGGGGGGGGACGACAGGGGTGATCGTGCGGTCTCCCTCTCTGTTTCCTCGCGTGGGGGGTCTGGGTCAGGATCCCGGGGGGGCAATTCTCGGGGAGGGGGAGGGGGGGTGTTTGACCCCCCTTCACGAACTCGTGGGGGTGCAGGCCCCTCCCGTGGGGGCTCTTCTCTAGGTTCGGGGGGTTCATCCGGAATGAAGAGTCGCGTTGGGGGGGGTGGAGGTGCCTGTGTCCCGCCACCCCTGTCTCCTGATCAGTTGGGAGGGGGCAGGGGGGGGAGGGGAAATGCATACCGGGGGGGGAGAGGCCGGGGGGGACGGGGGCGGGGCGGGCGCGCTCGTGATGATGCGGTTGAGAATGAGGAGGGTGAGGGGGTCCTTGCAGCAGAGGGGGGAGACGGGAGAGACAGTGCTGAGAGCCGTGAGAGTGGTGGGGGGAAGTCGGATAAGGAAAAAGAGAAAAACTCTGGTCCCGGAAAGTCAGGCCCCGTGAAAGAGAAAAAGACACCACCATCAGGAGGACAGAAAGGGGCGAAGGAGAGCACGTCCCCGGGAGATAAAGACAAACAGAATGCGTCCTCTTCCTCTTCTGCTTCTGGGAAGATTGTCTTGAACCCATCTTCTTCGTCTTCCACCATTTCTAAGAGACGAGCAGAAAAGGCTGATAAGGAAGAAGAGAACGAGGACGAGACGGAGAAAGAGAGAGAGAAAGAAGAAGAGAAGAAAAAACAAGAGAAAGAGAAGAACGACCGTGAGGCAGAGAGGGAGAGAGAAAGAGAGGCCAGAAGGAGGGAATTGGAATCTCTTACCTCTTCTCTTGGTGGCCCGTCTGCCGACAGATTTCCTATGGGTGGGTCTGCTCTTCTTGGAGGTCTCGGAGGTGTCCCGACTTCCTCCCGTCTCTTCCGTTCTCGTTACGGTGATAGTGACAGAGATAGAGACGGGCCGGGGGCGGTTCGAGTAAGTAGTCGATGGCAGCGTGTGTTGGATGAATTGTGTGGAGGTCCCTCCAAGGAGAAGGGGGGGAGTCGACCGGGGGGGGCAGCTGGAGGTGATGGTCTGAATGCGCGTGAACGAGAGCGCCAGGCCTCCGCGCTTGCAGAGCTCTCACAGCAATTATCCTTCTCCACAGAGGACCACCTGGCTTCCTTTCCTTTGTCAGCCTTCCTCCCTGTCCTCATTGCAATTTTAGAAGGGAAGCGTCCCGTGAATCCCTCGGAGGCTGCCGAGGAGGAGAGACAGAAGAAGGAGAAGGAGAGGCAACGAAAGGAAAAGGAAGAAAAGGAGAAGAAGGAAAAAGAGAAAAAGGAGGAGAAGGAAAAACAAGAGAAACAAGAAGGAACCAGGAGATCATCGGGCAAGCTTGCAAAAGGCGCCAAAACAAAAAAGAACGACGACAAGGCAAAGCAGACCGACAAGAAAAGCGAGAGTGCGGGGGCCGATCCTTCTGCAAGCAGCAGTGCTCCAAAAGAGAGAGAGGGAGACGGCGACGTAACCATGGGTTCTGCTGCCTCCCCCCCTTCCGCTTCCGATGAAAAGAAGGAAGCAACAGCGGAGAAAGGGCCGGAGGAAGGCAAAAAGGAAGAGACGGGAGAAGGGACTGCTTCCGTAGCGGCTGCTGCGGCAGCTGAAGCAGATTCGTCCGCTTCCGCGAGTTCCTCAGCCGCGCCCCCCGTCTCCTCAGCTCCAGCCCCTGCTCCTGACGACGACGGAGACGATGACGATGACGAGGGAGATGATTCGTCAGAGAGTGAAGGCAGTGATGAGGGCAGAGATGACGAAGAGGGAGAAGGGGAAGGGGCACCAGGTGGAAGAGGAGACGAGAGCGGTCGTGTGGGGGGGGGGAGTTCTTCTTCTGCTTCTGCCTCTTCTTCCGGCGAAGGTCTCGGTCTGGCTCTGAATCTGCAGGATGAAAACGACCTTCTTGCTCTACAGTTTGCGGCAGACATGGGAGACCTTGATCCTTCTGTTCTCTCTGCTCTCGGCTTGTCCCTTGGAGGGCTCTCTCAAGCAGCGGCGGCGGCCTCGGACGGGGGGATGGCGGGGGGCGGGATGGGAATGGACCCTGCCACTGCTAACCGAATGATTCTGGCCGCACGGTGCCTCTACAGTCTCGTGGACATTTTCCCGCCCTCCGCTTCTCTGATTGTACAACACGGTCAGTCAGCCAATCGACCAGTTGTCCTCCTGTTTTAGTGGCGGTGTCTGATGTTCTTTATTGTGTTTTGTTGTGTGTCGAATTCACTTCCACTTACATTACTGTGCAGGTCAGTGAGGGAGTGGGAAGTGTCCCTTACCCGATTATCGTTCTTTCGCTTTCCTTTTTCTTCTCGGCGAGTCTCCATGAACAGTGTTTTCTTCACGGATCCATCTGCGGTCTCTCTCAGCTGAGGAAAAAAACAAAAAATGTGACTGCTGCGTGTTTTTCTGCAGAGGGCCTTCCTGTAATGTGCAAGAAACTGGAGACAATCGAGTACATTGACCTGGCTGAACAGATCCTTTCGGTCGGTAGGTGGGAGGGAGGGAGAGTCGGTCTGTCTGTCTGTGAGTGCCTGGAGAAGTCGGTAGGCTTGTTTTTTCTCCTTCCCCTTCTGGTCCGTGTCCTGCAACAAGCCAGAAAACAAACAGTCTTCTGGGCAATAGTCCGACTGATTTCGGATGAGAAGCTCTGTTCTCTTTCGTAGTCTTCGCACTTTCCGGCGCGTTATCTGTTTCTTCTTTGTCCTCTCTGTGCGTGTCTGTGTACCATATGTATATGCAGCTGCTGGAGAAATTGGCAGAGGAGCAGCCGGGGGCCGTGCTCCGAGCGGGAGGGCTGACGGCTCTTCTCACCTTCGTCGACTTTTTCGGCATTGCGGTGCAGAGACAGGCCGTGGGGACAGCAGGAAGTCAGTGTGCATGCTCTGTTTTTCTGTTTCTGCCTCCTCTCTCTCTCTCTCTCTCTCTGTGTGTGTGTGTGTGTGTGTGTGTGTGTGTTCATGTGGCCGCATCAATTCAGGCAGGCAGCGGCTATGGCATGGGCTATCTGGTGAGGATTTTCCCCTCTTGCAAACGAATGTGTGTGGGGTGGGTGGGTTGATGTGCCGAGAGTGTGAAGATCTTTGTCGGTGATGGATGGATGGATGCATGGATGGATGGATGGATGCTTGCAGATGTAATTCGCTCGATGCAAAGTGCGAAGGAATTTCGGGAGTTCGTCAAACCTGTCCTCCCCCTCATCACACAGCTCCTGTCGCACTCGGACTCCAGGCTCCTTCAAGTCAGTGGCGCAATCAGGCGGGCAGACAGGCAGGCAGATCGACTCCGTAGGAAAGTTGAGCTTCCCCCTTCCTCCAGAACAGAAAAAGAAAACAAACAAAAGAGCCGCCGAGAGAGCTTTTTTAAACCCCTAATTCCAACGAGGTATAACCTTCCGATTCGTGATGCAAAGCGTTTTCTCTCGGCAATCTCTCCTTCTTCATCTAGTGGTCGCAGTAGTAGCCTGCACGACCGTGTGTACAAGAAGCCATACCCATTTGTATGTATGTATGCAATGCAGAGTGCATCCTCTCTGTGGCGGTCTCTGGTGGACAACCTGGTTGTTATTTTTGCCCCTGACGACGCCGCTCTCTCTGTGGCCTCCAAACTCGCTGCCGCAGCGACTGCAGGGGGGGGAGGGGGGCCCTCTGCTTCTGGGTGCACCCGGAGTGCCAGTGCGGGAGACGGCAGTTCGATGACACGAAGGTCGCCGAGTGAAGGAGAGAGTGTGAGTGCTGACAAGACGTCAGCAGGCCCTTCTTCGGGGTTCCGTTCGTGGACGCGTCTCGGAGAAGTGATGGATGACATCGCAGACGGGGGGGCGCTGTCAAAGAGCATCGAACTTCTCGAGACGGCACTCGGCGGTGGGGGGGCGGGGTCTTCGCCCCCTCCCCAGGCTGTCTTAGATGATTGCCTGTATGTGCTCAGCGCCTTCTGTGAGTATTCGGCAACACTTCGGAACAGCGCTGTCGAGAGGGGACTCCCTGCGATCCTCAAAAAATGCATTGAGGCAGTGGTAAGTCTGAGCGCACAGACAGACAGACAGACGGACGGACAGACAGACAGACACACAGACAAGACAGAAAAAAAGAGAGAGGCGGACGGTCATGCAGGCAAGTACAGACCGACAGGTGTTTGAGCAACTTTCCCCCCCCCCCCCC
>JAHBMJ010000158.1:0-18424 GCA_018398765.1 Chromera velia | reverse complement strand
TGTGTGTGTGTGTGTGTGTGTGTGTGTGTATGTGTGTGTGTGTGCGGGGTCTGGATGGAGTTGTACGTAGGTGCGTTGGTGGAATTGTAATCCGGTTGTCTCAACTCGCAAGCAGATGATTTTTCGAAGGAAGAAGTCTGCTGCCTGCCGTGAATGGGACGTTTTGGGTCCCTTCCTCTCCTCCCCTTCGCTTGTCTGTCTGTCTGTCTGTCTGTCTGTCTGTTTGCAGTGGGGCTCGACGTCGGCTACCGACAGTGCGCTCTCTTTGAGGCTGTTGCACCTCTGTGCTGCCCTTCTTCCGCCTCTGGTCATCGCACCTTCCGCTGCCTCTCTTCCCGCTGCTGAGAAGGACGAGGAAAAGACGGATGGAAAGAAGAAGGGACGAGATTCCTTTGTGATTCTGGAGGAAGGGAAAACGCGATGGGCTCTGGAGAGGATCGACGCCCTTCTCCCGATCCTCGAGTAAGTACTTACTTGTGTTGGAGAGTGTATGTATGAACACGTGAGCGCTGCAAATGATGCGATCAAAATGCACACTCGAGAGAATCAGCGCCCTCCTTCCAGTTGTCAATTACACCCACACAGCTCCCTTCCTTCTTGCACCACCCACACACGAACGTCCGCCCAGGATATGTAAACGTGGTGACTTACCGCTCGTTTTTTTCTGTTTCATTGAATGCGTCTCCACTCTCCAGAACATGCACTTAGAATTCCCTCTTCTCTTCCCTCCCGTCTTTCCATTCATTCAACACCCGTGCTTGCAGAGCGATCGTTCCGAGGGCCACCCAGATCTACGACAGTTCGATGGCAGCGCCCGTCAAGGCTCTCTCCCTTCACCTGCTGGCGGTTTGCTGTCTGCTTCTGGCCGTCCAGGAGACGCAGACGATCCCTGAAGAAGGACAAACGTCCTCTTCTTCATCTGCTGCAGGTGCGGCAGAGGAGGAAACTGCCAAATTGGCAGTATTTGCAGAGACAGAAAGAAAGGCGCTTGAGCAGATCACCGAGCTCTTTGCAGATGCATGTAACCCCTCTGCAACGGCTGCGTTCCTTGCAACCCTCCTTCATGGAGCAGCGCGAGAGAGGGCAGGCGAGGCTGTAGTCCTCTGTGCTCTCGTGATCATTCAGCGTCTCCTCAGGGCAGATGGGAAGATTGCAAAGACGCGGGAGGAGAGGGTGAGAAGGGCCTCGCTTCCCTCCGTATCTGCACCCCCCACGCCCTCCCCCTGTCCTTCCCCCCCCTCAGGTGTTCTGAGACTACCGAAGGGAATCCAAAGAAGCTTCAAGGCCCTCTTCCTCCGTCACGGGGTTGTTGCGGCCGTACAGGAGCTTGCCTCTTCTCTTGACGGCGAAAACGAAGATTGGGTAGATGAGGACCAGGAGGGTGGAGGGGGTGAGAAGAGTTTGAGGCAAATCTCAGATCAGTCTCAGAAGAAGTCTATGGGAGTTGTCAGGTCTTCCCTCCCTCCTCCCAGGGGGATCAGGGGAACGAAGGGAAAAGACAACAAAGAGAAGGAAAAGGAAAACGCGGGTTCCGCAGCCCCCCCAGCAGTAGCTGCGGTCGGGGTCCCAACCTCTACCGAGAACAAGAACGGAGACAGCCCCACTGCGGCACCACCTGCCGTCTTCTCGCTTTCGCTGTCTGCTGAAATCGCTTCGGTGTCCTCCTCGATTCTCTCTGAATTCTATACAATCAACGAGGCAACTGGCCCCCAAGAGAAAGACCCAGGGGGTGATACGATTATGGCAGATGTTGCAACACTCGACTGCCTCCCACCCCTAGAGCCCCCCATGATGCCTTTGCCCGTCTCCTCCGGTGCGGTCTCCTCAGCCGCATCGCGCCACCCCACACCACACAGGGGAGGCCAGGATAAGTTCCCTGGGGGCATTGCGCCGTCTCCAGGTACAGGTCTCCTCGTGCGGTCCCTCGACTTCGAACGGTCACTAGATGATGTGGCCCTAGAGTTGGGAGAGCTCGGCAGCCAACGCCGTCTCCTTTCGGAGAGTCCCTCCGAGACTATCGGAGAGGAGACGGAAGAGAAGAGTGGGCAGGAGGAGGAAGACGGGCCGCTCTCTCTGGTGAATGCGTGGAGCGCCTGTGGATCGGAATTCCGTCAAATCACCGAGACCGTCCTTTTGAAATCACATGAGGAAGAGGGGGGGAAATTTGCCAGCCTCAACCGTGCCCGGACCCTTCTCGGCCGACTCTCCGACCTCCTCTCGCATCCCGACACTCTATGTCCCTTTGAATTTGTCGCCTCTGGAACCGCAGCAGCGCTGTGCGAGTTTCTCTTCGCAAAAGTCGTCCCTTCCCCTTCTGATAAGTCCGCAGACGGAGCCCCCCTGTCGGCTTACAAGAGCCACGACAGAAGTGAGGCTTTTGTTCGACTGTGGATTTTTCTGAACGCACTTGCACCGTCCTCAGGGATGTCTGCAGGGTTTGAGAAGGAACCCTGGCGACTTGACCTCCTGCTTGCAAACGCCGACATGAGCAGGTTGATTCGTTTAGTTGAGCTGTGCATGACTGCACTGCAACAGACTGAGAGTCTACCGCTCAATTTGATGACCGTCGCTGAGTCCGGAATCAGCGGTGGGTCTGCAGCAGCCTTTCCCCTCCATGTCTCTCTCGCAGCTTCTTCGAGCTATGCCAGCCGAAGGGCGAAAGCTCTTGCGGCGGAAGAAAGTGAGGCGGGAGGGGGCGGGAGTGACAGTGCAGAGGCGAGAGAGAGGGACAGAGACAGAGACAGGCCGAGACCCCCGTCATGGCTTGCACACCACATGGGCCATTTGATGGACCGGGAGGCGGCAAGAGATGGGAGAGGGAGGTCAAAAGCCGCACCCTCAAGTCTCCTTTCAGACCTCCGTTCTCTCACTCGACCTCTGAAAATTCGAATTTCTTGCGATCTCGAGAAGAGCTCTGGAGTTGAAGTGCGGCCGATCTCCGCTGCTGCAGCAAAGAGGGCCCTGCTCACAACTCCCGCGGCAGTGCGGGAGCGGGAGGTCCTTCGGCAAAGGTCCTCTGCCCTTGTGCAGTCTGCTCTCGCATCTGTCATCGGTCCTCTCTCTGACCGTCTCCATGCAGAGCAGATAGACTCTCTCGACAAACTGCAGTGCCCCCCCAATCGGCCTAAGCAGAGTACCGCACCCCCCCATCCGATGTCCCCCCATGTCCATTCAGCAAAGGCCAAAGCGAAAGCAAAAGCGCGGACTGCCGTTGGAACGTCACCGATTGTTCCAGGAAAGGCAACAACTGAGGAAAAGAAGGAGAAATCTCCTCAACAACCCCAACCGAAAGCCAAAACATCCCAAGCGTCTCCACCCCAAGCGGCAGCACCCCCTTCTTCGTCCTCTATTACCCAGCCAGGGTTTGGAAGCTCAAGTGGGTCTGCTGGAGGGGGTTTGTTTCACTTTCCCAATCTGTTTGGTTCTCTGCTGGCAGGATGCGGTCCTAGGGATCGGGAGAAGGACAGAGAGGGGGAGGACGAGAAGGGGAAGAGAACAATCGCAAAGGGACCGTCAGCAGAGACGGCTGGCTCTTCTTCCTCCTCTTCTTCTGCCGCCGCGTCTAACGGAAAGACGAAAGACAGTACTTCCACATCAGGCAAACCCTCTTCAGACCAAACAGGCACCACCTCCAATGCACTGTCCCCGGCGCTTGAAGCGTTGCTTGACGCAATTTTGAAGGAAGACGAAAACGAGAACAGTCAGAGAAGCGGGGGGGCGAAGAAAAAGAAAGACGAGGAAACAGAGATTGAGGAAAAGAAGCTCGATTCTCTTCGATCTGCATTGAAAAAACTCAGGAGAGCCCTGAGATTTCCCCTCTGTTCTGGAAACCCCCCCAGTCGAATTGGCTTCTGGAAGAGTCTAACTGGCCACCCTGGGGCTTCTCCATCCTCTTCCAACCCTTATGGGGGAGGATACGGAGGTCGTTATGGGTTTGGAGGGTCTTCTTCAGATATGCAGAGCCCTGCCGTGTCTCTCAACATGAGTGTCTCTGAGGGTCGTGCAGCAGGCATTGCTGAGATTCCGGGAGAGGTCACTGTTGCTGTAGAGCCCCTCGCGTCCGTTGCGGCCCTCGAACGGTTCGTCTCTGAAAGAATCAATAGTGCCACGGCAGCATCTGTTGCTGCGTCGGCAGCAGCAGCAGCAGCCGCTGGAAAGGAAAGTGCTCAGAAGCGCACGAAAGATTCAAAGAGCAAAGAAAAGGAGGGTGACCGTAAAGGGAAGAGTTCGTTGTCGGGATCCTCAAAAAGCCGTGCCTCTGACCTGCTGAAGTTAACAGACAAAAGTCCGGAGGCCCCTGCAGCTGCGGCTGCTGCGGCTGCCTCCCCACCGCTGGCTCTGACAGACAGCGCGCCGGCTGTTCCCGCCGCTTCCTCTTCTTCCCCTGATGCGCCCGCATCGAGCGGAGGAGAGGACGCCGCACCCCCACCCAGAGGGGAGGGGGAGGGCGGAGACGTTGACATGAGCTCAGCAGAGGGTGGCGGCGGCGCCCCAGTTGAGGAGGAAGGTCAGGCCGCCCCCATGGATCTGGACGATGCTGCAGGCCCACCTGAGGGTGAGGATGATAGTGCGGCGCCTGGTCCTAGTGTGTCGGGGGCGGAAGGGTCTGCAGTGATGTCGGATGGGTCCCCGAAAGACGGAGAAGGAGAGGATGGGATGGGTGACAGTGGTGCGTTTGAGGAAGAAGAGGAGGATGAGGTGATGGACGAGGACGATGAAGAGGACCGAGATGGTGAAGGAGACGGAGGTGAGGACAGACTCGAGGCTTCCTTGGGACGCGTGAGAGCTGCGCGTACGATTGGTGGGGGTCCTTCTGCTTCATTTGACGAGGATGAGGATGAGGAAGAGTTTGAGGGTGAGGAAGAGGAAGCGGAGATGTTGATGCACTTGGGCCGATTGGTGAGAGGGGGGGCAGAGGTCGATCCTTCCTCATTAGATGGTGGCGGGTCGCTAGGCGGTCGCCCCATGGCACTCTCCCGCGCCATCGTACCTCCGACTGCCGCACGGGCAGGCGGCGGGGACGACGAGGAGGATGAGGATGATGGGGGGGAGAGTGACGATGATGATGGGGGGAAGGATTTGCCTGATGTTGGGGGGCTCGTGTTCCCTGGAAGGAAGGGAGAACGAGAACTTCTCAACGCCGTCCTTGACGAGCTCCGAAGGTCAGGCACTTGTGTTATACCAAATTCTGTGTGTGACGTATTTATCCAGGTTACATTCAATTCTACTATATGTGCGTTGTTGTCTGTCGGCTTTTCTGTGCCGTCATTTAGGAGGGTTTAGGATCGGCCTCCATCTTCTCTCTTGCCCAGCTGAATTCCCTGCATGGGTTCCGGCTTTTGTTCTTTGGAGTCAATGAATCCTTCTCGAAGTTCTGGCCAGAAAAAAGAGTTGTTCGGTAGATATGTAAAAGTATGCTTCTTCTCTGGTGCTTCGTTTCCGGGTTCCTTTCTCCCTCTTTCGCTTCTCTGATCTTAGATTCTATTCAAATGCATCACATCTCAATGTGTAAAGCCCGTGTTTGCCTGCATGTCCTTGATCGATGCCCGTCTCCACTTGCAGGCATGCGAGTTCCCTCGTGACTTCTGCGAGGACTTCACCCTCAGCGTCGTCAAAGAAGGAGACCGACGCCGAGACGGCAAGGAAAGTCGCGACTGCAGGGTCCAAAATCGTCCCACGTCTCGCCACGCTTCTTGAACAGAAGTCGAAGTCATCCCAAGCGAGGGGAGGACAATCAAAGCCATCTTCTTCCTCGTCATCTTCCTCTTCCTCTGCTTCTGCAGCAGCACAGGAGAAGGAAACGGAGAAGGAGACAGACTATCCGAAAGATCAAAAAGAAAAAGAAAAGGAGAAAGATGCAAATGGGCGTCTATTTGTCCAACTCCATTTGAACGGGGTCCCCCTACCTCCGCAGATTTCGATGTTGGAAGCCGTAGTCAAGTACGGTGGTTCCTCTCTCTCGCAGAGTCTCGGTTACGGTGTGGGAGGAGACAGAGACGGTGCCGGGGCTCCTCGAGGCTACCGCCCCCCCCTCATTCCTGACACACTGGATCTTCTTCCTGTCTCTATTCCGTCTTCCTCCCCCTCGAATAAAGACGAAGCAGGTGCTCCTACTGCTTCCAGAGAAGAAGCAATGCTCAGCCAACCCGCTCCCGCCGGAGGGCAACCCCTCGCAGCTGCAGCCAGTGTCCAGTCGGGGGAGCAGAGCAGAGAGACGCGGGGGGAATCCCCTCTGGACGGGGAGGGAAGGAGTGCGACAAAAGAGGAAAAGGAATCCAATTCCATTGGGGGGGTCTCTGTGAGTGTGCCCTCTGAGGATCGGCCGCTTCGGTTCCTAGTTCTTCACCAAAGCGAACAGCAGAAACAGCAGCAACGCCAGACTGGTTTGAGTGCCTCTCGACAGGCTGGAGCTGCCGCTCTTTTCCAGTCATACATGCCCTCTTCTGCTGTCTCTGTGCACCGTCTCCGCTTCTCAATTGACACATTCGAACACGCCGAGGGGACCTCAAAGGCAAAGGGGGCAGGAAGGGATTCTCAAGGGGAGAAGGAAAAAGAGAAAAAAGGAGTGCCGGAGAAGGAGAGAGATCCGCAGTCCCTGCTTCCTCCAGATCTTTTTTCAGCCCTCCCTTTCTCGACCACCCCCATTTCGTCCTTCTCTGCCCCCTCTTTGTCTAGCTCCTCCAGCAGTCAGGCAGAAGAGAAAGGGAAGGACTCCACCTCTTGCACCCCACCCCTTGTGTCTGAGACTTCACGTCTGGTAGCCCAGATTTTGGAAGTTGCCGGACGTGTTGAGTTCCTCAGAGGAGGGGACGCCTGGATCCGCAGTCACGCCCACCTGACCTCTCCCCTCACGTCTGCCTCCGCTTCGTTCTCGCAAAAAAAGAGAGCGCTGAAGAAGGCACTCAAAAATGTTGGGGCCTCGGAGGGTGATGGAGAGACAGCCGAAAAGGAAGCTGGGCGTCTTCGTCGAGTGTTGCTGGACGTGTTTGGATCCAAGAAAGAGAAGGAACAGAGAGAGAAGGAAAAGAACCAAGCAGCATCCGTATCAAGCTCAGGTCCTGCGAGTGCACTCTCTGGTTTGAATGTCACGCGTGGCAGTTCAAACGGGAGCAGAGATAAAGCAGGTGTGGCAATCAGCTCGTCCCTCCTTTCTGGCGGTGCTCTGGTATCGTCTGACGGACGGCCCCTCCTTCCTGCGCCTCTCCGGCGGGAGGCTGACGTTTTGGGCGGGGACGAGGACCTCGCAGCTCTCTTGCAACTACTGTTTGCCCTGCACGCGTTGTGCTCATTTGCTCAACGGGCAGCGGCAGTGGTTGCACTGTCCGATGGTGCTGAAGCAGAGAGCGGGGTCGTTCAGACTGAGGGTGTTGTGCAGATGGAAATTGAGGTCAAGAACGGAGACGGGGACGGTGAATCAGGAATTGTAGACACAGCGGTGCCGGGGCCCAGTATCTCTCGACTAGCTAGCAAGAGTGGGAGTAAGCTTGCAACAAGCAAAGGAGGGGGGGGGGGAGGAATCTCGACAGGATCGTTTTCTGCGATGCCGCGTCTTCCTCTGTCCATTGACCTTTCTGAGATGTTTTGCTCTCCGGCGCTGACTGTCAAGTCAGTGCGTCAACTTTGCGACCCTCTTGTTGTCTGTTCAGGCACAGTGCCTGCCTGGCTTTCCCGTCTTGCCGTCTGCTGTCCCTTCCTTTTCCCGATGGAGGTGCGAAAGCGTCTCCATCAATATCTCGGACAGGGCCCATCGCGTGCGTTGGCCGCGTTTTCTACGCGCGTCCAGGATGCGGCGGCGCCCCCTAGTGCCTCTGGGCAGAGAGACCAGGGAAGGGGCACAGTGCTGGGATTGGGAGTTGCAGGCGCCGCCGCATCTTCCCCTCGGGCGTCCCCCCCATCTCCCACAAACGCCCCCTCCCCCTCACCAAACAGCGACAACCTGAGCGCGGGGCAACCACGGGGCGGGGCAGGGGCCCCAGTGGCAGCGAGTGGTGGATCAGGCGCTCTCTCTGGCGCTGCCATTACGGCAAGCGAGACGGCAATCCTGCAGTCTCTTCTTGGTGTAGGGGCTGCGGGCGGGGCAGGGAGCGGCTTCGGAGGTGGAGGTGAGGCTTCTGGGTCTGCACTCGCAAAGAGGGTCACAGAGACGCTCCAGGACGTTATGCAGGTGGGTGGGTCTGTAGGTTTGTCAGAAAGTGGATTGCTTTTTTAGTCTGTGCTCTTCTCTTCCTATTGGACTATTCCGGCTTGCGTGCATGTACGTAGAAAAAGGAAAAGAACAATTGCGTGCGCTTTTCTGTGCCGCACCTCACTTACTTCAGCGTGAAAATGAGGGCAGACATTTGAGGTTGTTTATTTTCATCAGCTCGTTTGGTTGCGGTTCTCAGGCACCCTGTTTCGGTATTCACCGTTCCATCTGGCATGCATGTTTTGCGCGTGCTCAGGAGATTGGCGTAGAGGTGGTTGCCTTCCAGGTTCCTCCTTCGTCTGAAACATAAAGTGTATAGATGCTTGTTCTCATTCGCATCAACCTGCTTACTCCCACAATGTAGATGTGTGTGGCTACGCACTCCCTCCCTGATTATTTGAATGGGCGCATGCAGGTGACGGCCCTCCCCCGTCAGAAGGTGCGAATCGCGAGAAATCGCCTTTTGGATTCTGCCTGGAAGGTCAGCAGCCAGAGGGTTGGGTTTTTTCCACTACTGTCTGTCTTGAAGGAAAGACGATGGCGGGAAGTAAACAAAAGAGGGACAGAAATCGAAGTAGCAGTTTGGAGCGGGAAGCTGATGTGTTTACCCCTTTCCCCTCCATACACATTGTAGAGGTTGTGTTGGTCTGACTGTCTGCCTCCTTTTGCTTCTCTGTTCCACCTTTAAAGGTTGAGTGTCATTTTAATTCTACTTTTTTATTCCACCCGGGTACGGTTTTGTGATTCTTTCCCCCTCCTGCTCCCCTCCCTCCATTCCCCCTTCCCTGACTGCCGTGGGTCCTGCTGGCTGCAGGTGATGAACGGTTTCGCAGCCCCCAAGCAGGCCTCCCTGCTGGAAATTGAGTACTTCAATGAGGTCGGAACAGGGTCGGGGCCCACGCTGGAGTTCTATGCTCAGGTGAGTTGGAAGGGGAGTGGGCGAGTCAATGAGCGTCCTTCAGACCTGCTGTTCTTGATTTTTCTCCGCTGTGTTCCATTGACATGGACACTGGTACTGTGCATCAGAGTGGACGTCTTTTTTCGAGATATAGTGGGACATTTTTCGTGTCTTGTGGTTTTTCTTTGTGGGTGTACTTGAGTGCAGGTTATGGATCTCTTGAGAGAGAAGAAGGACCCCCCTCTGTTCAGAGAGGGCGTGCCGGAGGGGTATCTTTTCCCAATGGCGTACAGGTACGTCCGTGCGTGTGTTCCTGTCAGTGCATTGAGAGACCTGCACGTCTGTATTTAGGAATATGTCTGTCTGCCTACCTCGTTTCAGCTGCATGCATCAGCTTTGTCGTTGTCTCTTGTAGGTTGTCTGTGTGGCCGTTGCATGTCTATTGTAGGTTGTGTGTGTGGCCGTTGCATGTCTATTGTAGGCTCTCTCTCTCTCACTCTCTCTCTGTGTGTGTGTGTGTGTGTGTGTGTGTGTATGTGTGTGTGTGTGACTGTTTGTGACTCTGTGTTAAGTGTGTCTGTGTGGCTTTTCACAACATTTCTCCTCTCTGTGCTTGTTGAATCAGCAAATTTGGCCAGCTGGCTCTGAAGACACCTCGTTTTCACGCAAACTTGGCACTGAAAATGCTTTTCTTCGCACCTTTACTTCTGCAGGTGTGACCCCTTCAACGTTGCTCGCTCCGTCATCCTCTCCCACGAGATACCTCCCACAGGCGTACAGACAGGCCCGGCAGCAGCAGCGGCAGCGGCGGCGGCGGCGGCAGCTGGGGGGATCGGTGGGAGCACCCGACCCTCTCCCCCTGTGCCGGCACAGGCCCCAAGCGGCGTCGCCGGGATAATGGCAGCCTCACGCCCACCGCCGTCGTCCTTCGCGGCTCCGTCTCCACCCCCTCCCTCTTCCGCCGCCGCAACAACAGGTGGGGTCGGGACGGCTGGGGGGGGACCGCGACCGGTTGTTGACCCCCCCACCGCCAAGCTACCCCCCACTGCAAGTGCACAACAGTCACCGGTGCCGCCCGCACCATCCGGTTCTTCAGGCTCAGGTGGCGGCGGCTCTGGTGCACCCGTCACGCGTCGTGGCTCCAGTGGACGTCTGGAGAAAGACGCGGCGGCGTCGCGTGGGCCCTCAGAGGAGACTTTTGAGTCCCAATTGTTCAAACACTTCAAACTTTTGGGTCTGGTGGCAGCGAAGTGCTGGATGGATGGGCGACTGGTTGACCTCCGTCTGCACCCCTTGTTCTGGAGATTGGCGATGGGGGTGTACGATAATCCTCTGAGTGAGGGCGATATGGCACAGGTAGGTACATAAGTAGTTGAGAGGAAAACAACACCTCTGCGTGTATATCAAATATACAGGCATGTTAGCAGGCGCAAAAATTCAGCGGGCAGGGCGAATGCAAACACAATAGAGAGACAGAGAGGCAGACAGAGTTGTAGATACGCCTTTCGCTTTCTCCCTCTTTCTTCTCGCCTCTTTTCCCCCACCTCTTCTTCTTCCTGCGTTTCTGTCGTCCTCTCTATCCTTTCAGACAACATAGGTCGCAAAAACACTTTCTCGTCGATGTCTGTGTGTGTGTCGCAGGTTGATCCGGAATTTTGCCGTTCCGTCCAGAAGATGAAGGCGATGAGGTCAAGAGGGGAGGAGCTGGAGATGCTTTGCGTGGACTTCACTCTTCCTGGTTGGTAGCCAGGATTGTCTGACGCTTTGACTGCCTGAAAAAAAGCTGATTTTGTTTCATCAGCATAAATTCTGTATTTGGCCGTCTAACGTTGTTTCACCCAGACGAATTCTCTCCTCGAAAAGCTCCTCAGATTGATAATGAGAAACGTATGTGTACGTGCCAAAAGGGGGAAAGAAAAAAGAGGTAAACAAAACAATCCATCGGTTCAGAGATTCACCCGCCTACTTGCAACTGTGAACGCATATGCCTGCAGGTGCCCCCCCCGACAGGCCCTATCTTTTGGTGGAGGGAGGAGACGACCGGGTGGTCACAGGAGAGGACGGAGACGTAGAGGAGTACTCACGGAGGGTCGCATGGGCCGCGCTTCTGGAGGGAGTCCGCCTGCAGGTCTGTATTTCTTTTCGCTGTCTGTATGCATTCATATATCTGCTTCTTGCCGCATTTCCTTCTATCCGTTTGCAAGTCCCTTGTTCGTTTCCTGACTTTCAGAAAGATGGAAACAAGATCAGCGATTGAGTCCCTTAAAAAGGTCTCTGTGAGGCTTTCTGGAGACTCTTTTAGTTAGTCGACATTCCTGCTTTCTTTCTCGTTTCAGCTCATGTCTCTCTTTCTCCGCATGTCTTCAGGTGTGGGCATTTCGTGAAGGTTTCCGCTGCCTCCTGGGGCTGGATTCTTGTCGTATGTTCTCCTTCAGTGAGCTCTCCGGGCGTCTCCTGTCCGGAGAGTCTCTGGAAGACTCCAGGTTCTGGCAGGTCGAACACCTGGCTGCATACATCAAGCCTGCACACGGGTGGGTGGGTAGGTGCATGGGGAGGAAGGGGGAGAAAAAGGCAAAGATCTTCCAAGAAACACGCTCGTCCTCCATCTGACGGTGTTGTCAGATTCATCGAAAGCCGTCAATGTAAGGTTTTCTGCTCGGGGGGAAGAAAATCCTTCAATGCAGAGAAAAGTACACGCATAAGCATGAATGCATAAGGAATCATGCGCATCTATCGATACGAATGTGTATATGCATGTCAATTTACATGCAGGTATGGTCCCGAGTCTGCACCCTACCGCTTCCTTTTGGAAGTTTTGTCTGAGCTTGATGGGACCCAGAGGAGGAGGTTCCTCTCTTTCGTCACAGGGGCGGCTGTACTGCCTGCTAGCGGGTTTGCAGGACTGAGGTCGGCTTGCTTTCTCCTTCCGCTCTGGTTTTATTTTTGCCCGCTTTTCCTGGTACCTCCGTTCTTCGGTTCGCCCTTTCTTTCCATCTCCTTTTTGTTATCTTCTCCCCCCCCCCCCACTCTCCCTCTCTCTCTTTTTCTCTTTGGCCGACTTTCTTCCCGACTGTCTGCCTGTTCTCCTGTGTGTCTGTTTGCTTTCCTTTTTCTTGCGCCCAGTCCTTTTTTCCCTCGCTCAGGTTTTTCCTTCCTTCTCTCCCTTCCTGCCCTCTCTGTCTGCCTGTCTCTCTCTCAGCCTTTCTGAGTTCCCCTGGCCATGTCACTTGATTTGAGTAGGGTCCCTCGTTCAATCACCCTCTCCGCGTTTGTCCCTTTTGAGTCCTACGGCATTCGCTTATCGTCTTCCTTCCCTCCTTCCTGGATCCGCTCTGACGGTCTGCACGCAGGCCTCTGTTAACTGTTGTGAGGAAGGAAGGGTCTTCTGGATCTTCAGGTCCGGACGCTGCGGACAAGTTTATGCCCTCAGTGATGACCTGTGCCAACTACCTGAAGCTTCCCTCTTACTCCTCAAAGGACAAGCTCAGGGAAAGACTCCTGGTGGCAATCGAGGAAGGACAAGCCGCGTTTTTGCTCTCGTGATCATTCGTTCGAATCTTTCTGTCTCTCTCGGTCAGCAGTCAGTCGTTCCTTGACATTGACAAGAACAAGTTGTGGATCTCGCCTGTCACCAAGTTCGACGAGCTTCAATCAGCTGCGTCTCGCATGTCTGTCCGTCCGACATTGATCCATTCATTCATATAAGTGAGCGCAGGAGTGAGGTTTTTGCTGTTCCGTCTTCCTGTTTTCTTTCCTTCCTCGATCCTTTTCTCTATCTGGTACTCCTCTTTGGATCTTTATTTTTGCGAAGTTTTTCCGACATTGATCCATTCATTCATATAAGTGAGCGCAGGAGTGAGGTTTTTGCTGTTCCGTCTTCCTGTTTTCTTTCCTTCCTCGATCCTTTTCTCTATCTGGTACTCCTCTTTGGATCTTTATTTTTGCGAAGTTTTTCTCTCTACTCGTTTTCCCTTTTCTGATACACTCCTGTCTTTTTCGTCTTCCGCCTGGATTGAGTGCATGGAGGAATGAATGAGTGAATAAATGCATCTTTGCGTCCGATAAGGGAGTGACCGACTTGGGTGGGAGTGCATGAAAATGTTGGGGGGACTGGGAAGTCTGTCGGGGAAAGAAAGGGAAGGGCGAAGGTTGAAAGAGCGGACGGAACAGCGACAATGGAAAAAGGCGGGGGTAGTACATGCGCCTGGGTGCCTTTTACTTTGTTTGTTGCTTGTTTGTGTGTGTCTTTGTTCATGCGAAGATCCATGGAGTCCTTGTTTGTTTCTGTGCGTTTTTCTTTCTCTGATTGTAAGTAAAGTTTTTCCCTTACTTCTTCTTTAGTTGACGGACAATCAATGAAGGAAGGAAGGAAGAGTTCAACCAACGTGTTGCCATGCCATGAAGAACAAAATTTTTGAATTAAGAGAGAAGTCGATCCATGGGAGGGGCGAAGGGGGTGGGGGCGGGGGGCACCTCGCCCTTTCAGTCGCCGCTGGAAAGGGTCCAGCTCTGCAAGAGTCACAAAGAAAGATCCAGGCATAAATTAGGGGAGGAGTACGTTCGAGACAGGCAGTTGGAGTGTGCATTGGTATCGAGCGTCGTTGTCCACATTTTCTTGAGCGAACCGGTTTCTGTTCTCTCCAGAAGTTCTCCGCAGATTTGCTGCAAGGGCAAAAAAATCAGGACAGAAGAATGAGAGGGAGAAGAGGAAGGGGGGGGCCTCAATCGCGGGTTCCTTTTTTCTCCTCTTTCTTCCACTTTTCCAAAGGAAGGAAAGGGGGGTCTTAAATTGATTGAATGAATCCTCAAAGTCGGAAGGGGAAGATGAGGGGGGGGGGATGGAAGTTGGGTGCTAGATTAGGTGTTCGATCGGCTTCCTCGATCGATTGGTCGGTTCATCGGTCGATAAGGCATGATAAGGTTCCCGAAAGACGGGGAGGCGAACTGAAGGATGAAAATTTGACTCAAAAAAAAACTTGAGATTACTTGAGATAGTAGCGTCCAACAGGGTCCGATGTTAACTTTCTATAAAAAAACAGAGACTCTAAGCGTATAACATTATAATATAATTAAACTGATCAAAGATGATTAAAGAATGATTCTCTTTAATAGTGAACCCGGTCAAGCAGACCCATCAGTATAAAATTTATTGGAGGTGATTTTAGTAAGTTTAGGAAAGGATAGGTTATAATACTAAGTCCGGTTCTAAATTTAAGACTTTTAATTACTTTTAATCCTATAACGTTAGAATCATCATCTATCGGTCGGCCACTATGAAAATAGTTAAAATAGTTGACTATTTTGACTATTTTTACAACTATTTGCATAGTTGTGGAATTCGGGTTTTACCGAAACCGCTTGCTCGGATAAGAGTACACTCAGGCTCTGAGAGGGAAACTCATTCGAGGTTTTTTGAAAGCTTTTGGTTGAGTATCAGTCTCGTTTGAGCTCCTCTTCTGAGCGCGTTCCAGGCTTCTCGTTTTGTGTTGAGAGTCTGCTCAGATAACGATGATGACCATGAAACCTGAAACAAGAGTGGTTCTTGCTGAAAAGATTACGACACGTCTTCTGCCTACTGCTGAGCGGCTTTTGAAGTCATGCTTCCCGACGACTGAGGCCGTTCTGACTAAATTTTCCTCCTCTGTTTTCGTTTGTGCCTCTCTCCTCAAGAAGATGAACTTTGTACCTGCAAGTCATGATAAACCTCTGTCTGCCTGTCGGAAGCGACGCCGGGGGGCAAAACTTTCTTACAGCCAGTTTCTGGAATGAACGTCGAAGGAGAACGGGTTAGACGATAGGCACCCCCCAGAGACAGAGACGGAGACGGGGTTTTGCCCTTTTCATAAATCCGTTTCTTCTTCTAGGTCTTCCATAGGACTCTCATCAGGGTATCCAAACAGACCTCGTTGAGCGCCTTCAGAGGTTCACGCCGGCTGCTGCTTCTGTCAGCGCCCCAGGGTCGTGGTTTTGGATCCCACGGGAAGGTTGACGTTTGAGTCAACATCCCAGGTGGGCAGGGCGCAGCGGTACAGGTGGGAAGGCCTATACAGGGTAGCTCAGGGCGGGATGAAGAGAGCGAGAAGGGGGGGGTGAGCGGGTGAGTGGATGGGGGTGCACGGCCTGACTAAGTCTTGCAGACGGAGGGAGGGGACGGGGAGGGTGTTGGCGTTTTACGGGAAGCTGACGTCACTCCTGAGGCTACGGTAACTGTGGCTTCTTGGCCCTGTCTCTAACTTTTTTCTCCTTCCGTCTCCGTGAGTGCTCCCGACGGCCCTATCACCAAGTCTTTTCTGGTGGAGGCCCTCCGTGGGGCGACGACGGGGATGAGGTGGGGCTTCTACTCCCGGGTGGAGGGAAAGAGGGTAGAGGCAAGGATGAAGGGACTAACGGAATAGATGGATGGGCTGGGGATGGAGTTGGGGGGAGGAGGAGGGGGTGGGGCAGGGACTGTGCGGGGATCTCGTCGTGTTGCTGAGCGGAGACGGCCAGGGGGAGGGACGAGACGGCATAGCAAGGACATGTCATAAGTGTGCCTTCTTGAGTCCCAGTGTGGGCCTGGGGGGAATCACATCCTTGCCTGCCTTTTTCTCAGGCTCGTACCATGAGATTGATCTTTTGTATTTTTCTCTTTTTGTTTCTCTCTGTATTTCTTTTTTATTTCTCCCTTTCGGGACCTCTTTTCTCCACACACACACAGATACACACACACATACACATACACACACACACACATACACACACACACACACACACACACACACACACACACACACACACACACACATACACACATACACACACACACATACACACACACACACATACACACACACACACATACACATATATATACACACATACACACATAGTGTTACACACACACACACACACATGCACACACACACACATACACACACACACACACACACACACACATACACACACACACACACACACACATACACACACACACACACACACATACACACATATATATACACACACATACATGGTGTTACACACACACACACACACACACACACACACATACACACACAGAGAATAAGAGAGAGAGAGAGAGAGAGAGAAGAAAGAAGAAGAAGAGAGAGGGGGAAAAAAAACAGGGTGGCTTGGGGTAGGATGTAGAGCCTGAGACTATGAATGAGAGAAAAAGAGTGGGCAGTCACCGGAGCGGGGCCTTATGCATCACTGACCTGTCTCAAGCTCATACCACGGGATCGATCTTCTCTGTTTTTCTCTTTTCTGTTCTATGTATTTCTTTCTTTATTTCTTTTTCTCTCTTTTAAGACTCTTTTTCTCCTTTTCCTGTTTCTCATCGCTTTTGGGNGGGGGAGGTGTCAGATGAAGAAACAATGTCATGCATGCCAAGCCATCAGAATTGCTCGGCGGCCAAGTCTGCTTCCTTTCTTCTCTGTTTGCTTGTTGTCCATCTAAGGAGAGCCAGTGGGTTGGGATGGTCGTTGTTGAGAGAGACCGAGACGATGGACCGATAGACATGGACAGACAGACTTTCAAGTGAGGCGAGGATCAGCCTCCGACCAGGTAGGGCCTGGTGGTGCCAGCACCTCGTATGCGGAGATCCATGCCCGCACTTAAGATGTATAGAAACAGAGAAAGAAATAAGAAGGAAAAAAAGAGAGTCCAAGGGGAGAAGATGAGAGAAAGGGGGGGAAAGAGACAGAAAGGCATTGTTCTACACATATGCATATATACACATATACACACACACATATACATATATATATATAAAGAGAGAGAGAGAAAGAAAGAGAGAGAGAGAGAGAGAGAGAGAGAGAGAGAAGGAGAGAGAAGGAAAGGAGAGGGAGGAAGAGAGAAAACAAACACAGTTAGGTGGAGATGGACAGGCTGAGCTTAAGACGTGCAGAGAGAGAATGGGTGATAGATGTAAGTGAGGTAAGGGGAGATCTATAGATTGAGGTGACTTGTCTTTCGGGGGGAAAGGGCTGGTCGGAGGTTTTTCTGCTGCATTAGTGTTTGCTGTTGGATATCTCTTTCTTTTTAGAATCTTCTGTGTTGTAGTGTCTTCCTTTAGGTATCTAAAGGCTACGTTAGGGTTCCTGGGCGTTTTCCCCCTCGGCCGCCTGGGGAGTATGGTATTCGGCGGAGTTGGTTAGGCTTTTACAATGTAGCCCAGCAGGTCCCCCCCTAGAAGTCCTCTCCCACTTGAGACACAGTGACTTTGGAAAGCGTTGCGCGCGGTTGAAAAGGAGAAGGGGGTCTGAAGCTTAGGATAGTCCTTTTTTATACAAGTTCCTTAATTTTGTTCGGCCTCCCAGGTGAGACGACGGGGTAGGGGGGTAGGGCAGGCCGAGGTCCCTGGAGCGGATAAGGCGGTACTTCTTGCTTCTTCTTCAGAGGGATGCCCGAAAGGCCAGTGCCCTCATTGCTGCATGTCTAGGACTAGACTGATCGATCCTGGGGAGCAGTGTTTTGCTGGCTAGTAGTCCTAAAGTTCAGCCATTTTAGGTGAGCATTCGCTAGCGTGCTCCTAGCTTGCAATATGGCATGAATGCTCACAGACTGCCCTTTGTTATTGGGATATGATGGCTGGCGGGTTAAGTCACCTCATCATCATCATCATCAGTTACACATAAAAAGTAGTGAAAATAATAACTATTCAACTATTAATATAAATTTTAACTATTTTTATAGGTTGAAACTAACTATTCAACTATTCTAACTATTTTTATAAGTTGAAATACTACATCAAAACTAGCTTACAACAAAAAGTTTCAGGTGAGTTTGTCCGTTCTTTTCATAACTATTTGTGTATGTCAACACTGGCAGCGGTCTAAAAGCCTGATATGATATAATTATTGATCCAAAAGCGATATAATGGCAGGCTTTTGGATCATGCACTTCCAAACTGGAAGGAGGAGCACCACCATGGGATATTCGACCCCACACAACCCTTCTCTAGTTTATTCCAGTTATATAAATAAAATAAGGCATCAAAACAACGCGATCCACAACATGGTCTGCAAACTAGACATCTAAATGGTGATTGAAATCAAGATATTTTGCATAGAGCGGGCTTGAGTATGCAGGGCATGAATTTTCATCAAATTCATGTATTGTTTCGACTAGACAAAGTTTTTTTCCAAGCACCTCTGCCCAATGGCATCTTTATATAACGTCCGTTGGCGCATTCTCACGTATACGCAGCAATACGCAGTAAAAACAGGAGAGAAAGAACCAAAAAAATAGAGAAACAGACAGACAGAGAAGCAATTTAAAAGAGGCACACAGGCAGAGAGAGAGAGAGGGGGGGGGAGGGAGAGAGAGAGGGGGGCCCGGGG
>JAHBMJ010000157.1:122897-134891 GCA_018398765.1 Chromera velia | reverse complement strand
TCTGATCGACAGTGGGTCAGAAGAAGAGCGCAGGCCACTGGCCCCTCTCACCAGCGCGGGGACAGCATCCGACACCCTCACATCCAAGATCAAGCCGACCCTCGAAGAGACAGACTTTGAGGGGAGATCTTCGGATGCGGATGTCGAATCGGACTCCGACGCCCTGTCAAAGAGGAAGAGAACGAGGAAAGTAGACAGAGAAAGATCTCCCCCTGCAAAGCCATTCGGAAGGGGGAGGAATGCAAAGAGGAGGGCAAAAAAAGAAAAGAAGAAGGCAGAGAAAAGAGATCAGGCAGACTTCCCGCTAGTCAAGCCAACTCTGAAAAGCCTTCAAGAAGGCAACCTCGACCTCCGAGACTCAGTCGAGACATATGAGACTGTCACAACCGATTCGGGTGCTCAGCCATCCGCAGCACCTCAACCCTCTCGCCTTCAAGGAGGCAACCAGGCCCTCTGCAGTGGAGGCAGACACCTCTGCTACAGCGGTCAAAACCAAAGGATTCAGAGAGAAGCAGCCAGAGGTCTCAGAATCAACACAGTCTTGCAGTCCGAGTCTGAAAAGGAGAACGAGGGCAGAGAGGAAAATGAGTCGAATCCACAGGGAGTCGATACCTCGAACAGTGGTAGAGGGCGATTTGCTGCGGAAGTCTTCCCAAACTCAATTCTCGATGCGCTCGAGCAGTTTCAGGTGACCCTACCAGACACAGAGGCAGCAGAGAAATCTGCAGGCACTGTGTCAGTTCCAGCTACCCACTCTCCCCTCCCGGAGCCTACGGGCCCGCTCCGTGCAGAAGGGATAGCCGATGAAACAGACTCGGAGTCCCGTGCATCCCTCGAAGGGGGGGAAGTAGATGTCGAGGACGTCGCCACACAGGTGCAGCTCCTGCATGTAGAAGGAGAGCATGAGGCAAAAAGGGATCGATCAGTATCCCCGCCCAGAACGTCTGACATGTCAGACGAAGAATCAGAGACAGACCAAAGGGCAGCACAAAGAAGAAGAAGAGGGAGATCCCCGGTCAGGGAGAGAGAGAACAGGCGCACACGAAGGGGGTCAAACAGCCGCAGCAGCAGCCACAGCAGCAGCAGCCACAGCAGCAGCAGCAGCAGCAGCAACAGCAGTCGATCGTTCGTCTCTCCCTCACGAGACCAGACAAAGAAAAGAGGCAAAAACAAAGTCCAGAAAGCACCAAAGGGTCCTCCGGAAAGAAAAAGTCCAACCATCGTTCCTTCAGAGAGAAGGAAACGGAGCGACGACTCTCAGAGCGCTCCCAAGGGAGACACAAGCGAACTGACAGAGAGAGACGCAGACATGAGACGACCTCGAATGAAAGTTCCTACGGGGACAGCAGTGACAGCTCATCAGAGAGCTCTTCTCCGTCCCCCCTCCCTCGCGTCCCCAGGCACTCGAGGCTCTGTGATCATGGTCACAAACAAGCCCTGTGCAAAGAATGCGGAAACTGCGGAGGGAAGGAGGCCGCACGCTACTCTGCTGCCCAAACCTCCAAGGACCTCACAAAGTGCACCCACGGGTAGAAATGGGAAAAGTGCCCTGAGTGCAGACCTATCCCCCGACCCCTTCGAATGTGCAAGCACAACCTGAGAAGGGACGAATGCAGGGAGTGTCGAGACCCAGTCACCTCCCGCGGCGGGGGAGTAGGTGAAGACGGAGAGGAAGATCATGACTACTGTGAACACGGCAGAGCGTGCAGTGCGTGTGAAGAATGCCAAACACGTAGGCCCCGGGCCAAACTCAGATCCAGGGATCAAAGAGTCAACCAGCAAAGGGAGCAAGATCGAAGGAGGATGGAGAGAGGCACAGTGCACCGGGGTCCCGGAGGGGGACCAAATAGAGGAAGAAACCCTACCCCACGGGTTCTCCTCCAGATCCACCCACAAGGCTCAGCCAAGTGCCATTAGGACCGCAGTGTCCCCGCAACCCCCTACACTCTCCCAGAAGGGTCTGCAAAAACCCGGCAGGTCTACAGCATGCCTGCCGTGCAAACAAGGTGGGCAAAAAGGCTCGAGCCACTTGTCCTTGTCACTGTGGGCACAGGAGGGATGCCCAGGTGGTCTGTAACACCTGAGGAGTCCAACTCAAGCCCCCCGCAACGGCCCCCCCCTCCCCGGGGTTTAGGGCCTGTCCCCGACAGCATTCTCAACATCACAGACCCGAGAGAACAAACCAAGGCTCTCAGAACAGCCGGGTACAAGCATTTCCCAGCAAAGCCTTTCATCGAGAGTCCCATGAAAGACGAGGGGGCAGACACAGACACGTGGGTCATCCAGAGAGAGGGTGGCTCTGCACCCATCGGAGTGGTCGGGCACAAAGCCCGAAGCATCTTCATGACCAAACTGACCGAGCAAGAGAGAAACGACACCCCCTCCATCCTCCACTCAATCAACGAACTCCCCGATCTGAGGGACGAAAAGGCACAGCCTCTGTTCCAGAGACTGATTCGTTTCCTCAATGCAGGCCCAGCAATCGACGATCATATCCCTGAATCTGCCATCACCCCCAACTTCACCGGACCGCTCTCGTGGTACTCGGACGAATTTGCCAAGTACTGGCTAGAGGAATGGGACAGGTACACCCCCGCAGAGAGGCTGGCCATCTGGCCTCCCTGTTCCGTCACTCAAGAACCGAACATGCTGATGACCGTTTTCCAGACCTACAAGTTTGAAAGGTGTGTGCCTGTACGAGTTCATGGTGTCGAACAAGTGTCGGTCGAGCAAATGAGACAGATCACCTGGCCCATCTTCCTCAATAATATCGCCACGGCAATCAGAGAGAGAAGAGTGACAGGAAGGATCAACGCCAACGACGTGGAGGCTGGCTTCCTCACCAAGAAGCAGCTCGTCTCAGAGCCCATCCTCTCCATCATCCTGGAGTACTCCGACGTCCAGGGGTGCCCGTGCCCGAACGAAAAAGCACTCGAAATGAGTGACTGCATGTTCTGCATTGGCATTGGCCTGAAGGTGGGGCCTCACACGAAGCACTCGATCGGCCACTGCCTCATCCGACGTAACAGGTGCACCGTATGCCTCTACTTCCTGAACTTGGAAGGGTTGAAACACCAGTCCGCGAGCAAGTGTGCGCTAGACTACACCCTCACCTCATGCGATCATCAAAGAGGGCCTTGCTCACACCTCAACAGGCACCAGGAGCTCCCCCCAGTTGGGGATATGCTCACTCCCTCCACCCCCTCCGCCAAGGAGAGAGCCATGAGGAGCCTTCTGGAGAACCCCAAGCTGGGGAGGGTCCACCTTCAGCCGTCCCCAGGGGAGCCTGTCTTCCTCCCTGCCATGGCTTCAGGGGCCACGGCCTCCAACTCGGCGAGCACTGGCGCTCACCCCAACCACGAGACTGGCGGAACAATCCCTGAAGGAAACCACTGGGAGGACGGATCTCAATATGGTCAGAACACATCTTCCCCACCTGTCTCTCAATCTGTTCCCCTTTGTTCGACCAGACTACGGTCCACAGTGTCGCTCGCTTCATCAACTCCTTGCTCCCCCTGCTCCGTGCCTTCCTCTCCTTCTGCTTCCACTTTACCTCAGTCTGTCAGCTATGTGCATGAACAGAAAGGCGGTGTACATGAGTCACGCACTCAACTGCAAACACACACAAACACATAGCAAGCCATCAGACACACAGGGCAGGGATCGTCGGCAGGAGGGCAGAACGACCAAAGTCACGCAGGGATAGGGAACATCGACCTGCACATCCTGAGCGAGCTCAACAAACGGTCACATGATCTGTCGCATCTCCGACCTCTCGACACCAAGTTCGAGAGCCCCATTTCCAACGTGGCATACGACACTGGATGCACATACATGTTCCTCATCGATATCAAGTACGCACAGGAGCTGGGGTGGCTCGACAGAGCTGCAAAAATACCCCGAGGCAACCCCCAACTCGTCGGTTCATACCAACCCCTTCACACCAAGGTGTTCGCAGGAGGAGGGACGTTTCAGACATATGGACAGGGCAAGATGCACCTCGAAATACCTGGAGACATCATCCTGGAAGCCGTCATCACGATAGCACGTACACAGTGCGCGAAAGCGGTTCCGATCCTAATGGGATCAGCAGCCGAATGGACATGGGGAATTGTCAAGGACTCCAGAGCAGCCCAGAAGGCGCGCATGAGGGGGGAGAAGTCTGCCACCGTGTACATGCACTTCACTGATGCCAAGACAGGCAAGGAGGCAACCAGCAACTGGGAAATCTCGAAAGATATCCCACTCATCTTTTCTGAGCTGAGAGCGCTGCCTCTGTGTGCCTCCACCCCTACGCACTCGCTTTTTCCCCACCCCTCCTCTCGGACGGCTCCCGAGCCCCGGAGCACGGTCAACACCGAGGAGGTAGGGGGAAAGCAGGGGCAGTCGACCAGCTCGTCTCAGTGACCTCAGACACGAAACTCTCTCCAGCACAACACAAAAGCCACAGAGGGCACCAGATGGAGAGAGTGAGTGCGTCAAGAGGTACCGAAGGGCACACGATGCCCCCCAAAAAGAGCAAAGGTCAGAAGAGAAGTGAGGGACTCACGAGGTCCACAATGAAGACAGACCCATCTCCTCTTCCGCCCCCCCGACTGAATATTTTTGACAGATCGTTTGAACTGCTTCTCGATGCCCACGGGCAAAACAAAGTCTCTGCTCTTGCTGCATTGAAACAGACACAAGAAGGTGAGGTGTGCATGCACGCGTCTACTTGCAATGATCTCTCAAATGCCACGGGCATCAAACTGAAGTCTGAGAGACGCACAGAAGATCAGCACATGAGAGCTGGGGACGTCAAAGGCAATTTCACGGACTCTCGGGTGGCCACACTCCTGGAGTCTCGCTGGTCTTTCTCCTCCCGACATGTACAACAGCTGGTGTTCAACAAACTCCAGCAGGAGAGAGAACAGCAACGAACGAACACCGAGACTGTCGAGGGCATCGGCCATGACACTCGACCATCACCAACAACGGCATACAACATTGAGACTGACCTCTCCGCTCACGACGCCGATCCTTCCGACTCCATATCGGACAACGACTCTCACACCGTCCTGCACCTCGTAGGGGGGAGCGAAGAGTTTGCAGAGCAGAAGGCTACGGACATGGATGGTGCGGTGTGCGCACTCCTACAAGGATGCATGGAGGATCTTTCGACTCCCAGACACTGCTGTCTGATGTCCACTATGAGCTCTGTCTCCATGGAGTCGAACACAGAGAGCTCTCACCTGACTGCAGGATGCCTGGATGGACTCGTGGAAACACTGGGGCAAACTGTAGCAGGACTCTCCACGGGGGCGAGAGATCTTTTCCATGTCAAACAGAGAGCGGAAGAAGTGAACAGGCAGGGTTCACGAATCACACACAGCCATGCAAGCTCTCGTAAACAACCGCAAGAGAGGCAGTCCGCAGCCGGACCTTCGACTGACCTGAACACCACCGAGATCCAAGAGATGCAGTACATGCACGATCCTCTCATTCCTGGAGTGGAGGACGAACTCGAATCTTTCGGGAGTGAGGACTCCTTCTTTGAGCTTCCTCCAGCAGGAGTTCAACTTCCTCTTCCCCGTCAGGTCTCAGACGAATTTACCTGGGAATTTCTCCAGTACCTGCATGGAGAAATCGGGCACTTTGGGGGAAAGGCACTGCACACTCTGGTCTCTCCATACATCCGATCTCCACGACTTCGCGCACTGTGTCTGAAAGTGCGGGCAGAATGCAGAACGTGTATTGAGGTCCACGGACTGGCTCCCCGCAAAAGAGGGCAGAGAGGCAAGCACATGCGCTCAGAGAAACCTTTTCAGTCAGTGGGAGTCGACTGCATCTATCTTGTTGGAACCTGGATACTGACCATGATGTGTGAGGCGACCAGCTGGTTCCTCTGGGCAGAGCTGCCTGATGGCTCATCTGAGTCCGCCTGGAATGCGTTCAACGACACGTGGATCAAGACGTTTGGAGTGCCTCTCTCCTTCCGAGGATACATCAAGACAGACCATGGGTCTGAATTTAAGAAGACCTTCAGCGCAAAACTGAAGGAACTCGGATGTGTACGTCAGGTCTTCACTCCCACAGGACAGCCGCAAAGCCACGGCTTGATCGAAGGCCGTCACGCACCGTTCAAGCGACTCACAGATGCTGCTCTCCTTGATGCAGATCTTCCCCCTGAAGAATGGCGTCAGGTCATTGCACGATGTGCTTCGCTGCTGAACATGCTGCCCTCGATGAGTCATGACAAGAAGTCTGCTTACGAGCGACTCACCCACCATCGTCTCCTTCCAGCCTCACTTGAGTGCCTGCTGGATGACTTCAGGCGTCAAGGACCGAAAGCAGTGTCTCCGTATGACCTGCAAATCGGAGACAGAGTCTTCTGGAAGAACCCTCGCAAGAGATTCAGAAGTCCCGAGCTCAAGTGGCGACTGTTTGAGGTGTCTGAGATAGTCCCTCACTCGAAATTCCTCATCTACGTGACTCCCATCTCAGAATCAGGGCAACGGCTCTCATCCCAACAACACCTGGCCCACTCATCGTGTTTCCTCCCTGTTCCAGCAAATCCGATACCTCCCGCTGAAAAACCTCTGATCACTCGGAGGCCCCCCTTGGTGGTTGACAACACAGCGCTACGGCCCCCACAGTCCTCACGCAGAACAGAAGGGGGGGAGTCCGACACAGGAGGCGAATCTCTGCAACAATGCCTGGAAGAACTCTTTGGCAGGTCCTCTTACTTCAGTCAGGCACAAGCAGGAGATGTGGAGAGGGAGTCAGAAAAGGCTACGGGCAGTGACAGACCCCAAGGAAAGCGACCTCAGGGTCATTCGAGACATGAACAACCAGGGCCCTTTGAAGGAAATCCACCTGTCTCTGTGCTTGACACGGAGTCGGACGATCGGCCCTCTCCAGACTTCTTTGATGATGAGAATATCTTCCTCCTCTCAGCTGGCCCTAGGCAGGGCCCAACAGTCTACCGAAAACCGGAGCAGCCACGGTTGCACACTCCGACTTGCTTCTGGTCGGAAGCCTCTCCCCCCGATCTCTTTCGCCCAGAGAAACACTCATTCTCTCTGTGGCTGGATGAGGAGAAGGAATGCTATGTTCTCGGAGAGACAATGGCCGACCTGAGCCAAGACAGCCGACTCGTGCATGTCTGGGGAATATATGGACACAAAGAGCTGGGAAACCGAGTCTTCTCACCACAGTTTCTTCGACCAGAAGGGACAGTGAGATGCACACTGCGCCCACACCTGTCAGAGAGTCCACAACTTCAACGCTTCCCTACACACGCTCTTCGAGCCTCTTCACTTACCCTCGACAGCCGTCGAAGGCTCACACAAAAGAGTCAACGAGAAATCTATCGAGCGGTTGGAAGAGGCCCTGCAAAGACGATCGGAAACAGAGACACAATGAAAGACCTGCCTCAGCTGCAGGCAACTGAAAGCTGGCTACGGTCAGACCTCAAGCTGAACCCAATCTGACCGTCAAGGACGCAAAGGTGGTTTCCTCCACACGTTCCACCTCAGTCGCCGACGACATTCTCTCTCATAATTCTTTCGACAACTCATCTGGCTCCCATCACCAGTCTGTGCTCGCTCCCGAGCCGAGCAACGTTTCCCTCTTCTGTGCTCTCGCAGCGGTATGTCCGGCTGAACACGAGATCTCCGAAATCCTGCTGACAGCAGTAGGAGCCACACACATGCCTGTGAAGTACAACGACTTGAACGAAGAAGGGTGGAAAGGAGTGAGAGAGGCAAGACAAAAAGAGCTCAACAAATTCGACAACTTCGAGGTCTTCGACAAGACTAATATCAACGAAGTGAACAGTGCAGAGGCGATCATCCTTCAGACACTGTGGGTCGACACCCTCAAGCTGAACGATGAGGGGGAGCGAGAATTCAAGTCCCGTTGGTGCATTCGGGGAGACAAGGATCCCCGCAAAGGGCTTGAAGTCTCGACAGAGACGTGTCCCGCAGAGAACATCCGCCTCATGTTGATGGCATCGATCTCAACAGAGGGCTTCGAAGAAAGCTGGATTCGAGGCACGGACGTTGACAACGCCTTCCTGCAGAGTCTCCTCCTCGGAGACACTCCAGTATACATTCGACCTTCACGCAAGCATCCCGACTATGGTCAATGGCTCTGGAGGCTCCTGAAGGCGATGTACGGTCTCAGAGAGGCTCCTCTATGCTTCGAAAAGCACCTTCAGACGAAGCTCCCACATCTCGGATGGGAGCTGTCAGGCCTACATGGCATTTGGTGGAAGCTCTCAGAGGATGGTACTCCTCTGGCTCTCATGGCCGTCTACGTGGACGATCTCCTCATCGCAAGTCTCTCAGGGCCTGCAGAGCCCTACCTGAAGGAAATTCAGGAGGTGATCAAGTGTAAGGAGAACAAACCCCTTCTGCTTCGTCGGAATCGAGTACGAGTTGAAGTACGATCACGAGGGGAAACCGTACACCTTCTGCAACAAGGAGGGATACGTCCAGAGCCTCCCAGACCACAACATCTCTGCACCCGTCCTGCCGGTGCCTGAGAGCCTCAAACGAAGTGCAGACGAGAGTCGTCTGCTCCCCGAAACTCGACTGAAGAAGTACCAGGAGGAATTGGGACAACTCAACTACCTGGCAGGTGCCACGAGACCAGACATTGCTCTGGGGACCTCTACCTGCTCACAGTGGAACGCCGCTCCGACAGAAAAAGCGCACAATGCTCTCAAGCGGCTGACCGCCTTCACAAAGGCAACAGCACACAGGGGTCTTGTCATCCCTCAGTGCCCAAGGTCCCTTCCTCTACACGCCGAGACCCATACAGATGCCTCCTTCGGTACGCCCGAACATCCAGAGGCACAGATCGGCTGGGTGCTGCTCATCAGAGGGTGTCCCCTCGGGTGGAAATCTGTCAAGCCACACCGAATTGCACGATCAACAACTGCCGCAGAAGCCCTCGGGTCTGCGGAAGGACTCGATCACCTGTCCGAGATTCTTCCGTTCCTTGAGCGCCTGTGGATTCAGGTCTCCCGCACAATTTGGTCGGACTCAAACGACCTGTGCTCTCTCATGGCGAACAGACATCCATCTCCTGCTCAGAAGTCTCTGGGACCAGAGATCGTCCAGCTGCGAGAGGAGAATAACATCAAGGTTCCCACAGTCGCCCTGCAGTCACTCAGACAAGAGACGCAGGAACGGTACGTGGCTTTCTGCCACGTTGCCACGCAGCGATAATTGGCAGACCCTCTGACCAAGCCCAAGGGCAGTCACGAGCTGTACGATCTCCTAGATGAGGAGAACTTTGCAGCCAGAGAAGCAGCAACTCGACCGATTCCTGATCTCCGCCTTCGACCTCTCCTTCAGGACGAAAACCTGCAGGCAGAGACGGATGTGTTCTTCCAGAACGTTGATCACATGAAGAAGCAACTGCGGAGAGTGTTCAAGGGGGAGAGATTTATTCTTCCCGATAGAAAGAAGCGAGACTCGTGCCTGGTCCCCTCAAACGCTTTAGCCATCAGGGGGGTGAACCTCTCTCTCATCTGCGCATCTTGTGGATGCATTGGTCACAAGTCGACAGACTGCCCTGATGAGATGGCGAAGTGCAAGGGCACATTCGAACGAAACTGCCAGGTCGCAAAAACCTCTGACCGCTTCTGCACTTGGTGCGAAGGAGTCGGAATGGAGAGACCTGGACACCGAACATGCGATCACATGAAGGAACAGACGAAGCCGACGATCCCTCACGCGCCCATCACACTCATCACACACTCATTCGATCCCATTCTGATCTAAGCATCAACACATATGCGTGACTCACCGTCCATGATCCTGAAGGTGCCATGCGTGCCAATCAATCAGGAAATCGTTTCTGAACACTTCACGGAGTTCATCATCTTTCATGTTCTGCAGGAAGGTGAACGGAGACTCAAGAGTCCATGACCGTCTCCGACGAAGAGACACGATCTCCACTCCGACAACCACCACTCGAGGCGCTCTGGCGCAGAAGCCTGAAAGGAAAGGGGAAAAGGGGATTGGGATAGAATAAATGAATGAATGAATGAATGAATGAATTAATGAGTGATGGCGTGCTTGGGAGTTGATCAAGTTTTTTCTCTCGTCTCTTCCATTCTCTTCAGCAATCACGAGATTTCACTTGCTGCCTGTTTCACAGGTTTCTCTCTCTGTCTGGTCAACAGAGAGAGAGCAGCAGGCAGTGCCACCGTAAAGCAAAAAGAGAGGAGAGTTTGGTTCAGTTTGCGGTGATTTCTCTCTCTGCCTAGTCAGTAGAGGAAGATGACACAGTGACTGGAATACAGATCATGGGAGACAACAAGGAACAAGAAAGAGAAAAAACTTGAAGGGAAGGGGAACTCTGGGTCGATGCATTTCATGAAATTGAATGATTTATGTTTGGTTTTTAACTTTTTGTCTATAGTCTCCTTTTTACTCTCTTCTCCATCAGCTTAACATTCCCTCACCATCTGATCTGACTCTTCCTCTGTCTGGTCAACAGAGAAAGAACAAAGAGGGAAGTCCATCACTCCTGTCCGGTCTACTTTTCCCCCTGTCTGGTCAGCAGTGCGGGCCCGGAAAGCAGGTGCAGGCACGGGCAACAAGAAACACAAAGGAGAGAGAAGAGAAGACTCAAAGGGAAGGGGCAAGGGAAGGCAAAAAGGGAACCGGGAATGAAATGAATGAATCGGAATGAATGAAAGCATGAACACACGAATACATGAATGCGGAAATACATGAAGAGACTGTCCGTGCATGTGGGGCTCGTGTCTCGACTCTCTCTCCCGGCCCGACTATCGTCTCCATCTGCTCAACCAACTTTCGAAGACTACAATCTGTTTCCCTGTCCGGTCAACAGAGGAAACACGAACACATACACATACAGACACACACGAAGGAAAATCACTCGGTTCTGACTGTCTTGCCTCTCCCCCTGTCTGGTCAGCAGCGAGGGAAGGCACACGCAGGCACGTGCGAGAAGAAACAAGCTAGGAAACAAGCAGTAACTGAGGAGAGGTAGCAGGAGAGGAGCCAGAGATTCGAAGGGAAGGGGCAAAGGGAAACGGAAAAGAAATGAATAAGAACAGCTGCATGAATGCATGAATGAATGACGTTTGCTTCATCTTTTCTTCTTTCCCCCCTCTAGTTCCCCCCTATTTCCTACTCACGCGTTCTTTTTTTTTTTTTCTTCTGAACTTCTTCTCGTTCTCTGTCCCATTGTGTACATCAGCAAAGACCAGGCCTGGCAGTACCACAATGAAAATGAATATCTTACTTGAATGGCTTCTCCCCTCTTCTTTCTTTGAATGCATTTGCTCGTTTCAGTTCTCTCATTCTTTCTTTCTCTCACCGTGTGTAACACTGTCTATGTGACCTCCACCCATACTCCACTTGTGTCCCACATTATTCGTGAAGTGAAGGAGGGGCGCTCGAAAAAAAAAGAGATCAAAAAAGATCATGGCATTGCATCGGAATGCATAAAGTGAAGGAGGGGTGATTCCCTACAAAACACATTGACAAAGTGAAGGAGGGGCCCCTTCTCACTAGCTGTGTTTTTCCCTTCACGCGAACAGAATGACATGGAATTTCTCGGTGAGTCCATGAGAGAGAGACTTCAGAGAATCATAAAGTGAAGGAAGGGCGACGCGCCGTAGCGCTATGCTCTCACTCCGAACAAAAGAAGAAGGATTACAGACATCTGCCACAACCAAAACCGAGAGTCATCGGCAAGTAGGGAGGGGGACGCCTCACCCTTTGTCTAGCAGACTGAATCTGACCTCTCTTCTCCTCTCTGACTGACTGAATGATGGATCATTTCTCTTTCTATCCTTCTACCCACTTTCTTCTCTTTTCCCAATGAATAAACATGCTTGCATGCATACGTGCACATGAAAAAGGAAAAAGAGCCACAAGACTGCAGGGACATGTTGTTTCGTTTCGGCAATGACAGACTGAAGTGTGACCAAGAAAGCGCGAGACTGTCATACAGGTGAACTCACCC
>JAHBMJ010000157.1:68468-118024 GCA_018398765.1 Chromera velia | reverse complement strand
AACAGTGTACGGGCAATCGGCCTGACGTTGGCCTCCGAACAGAGCAGCCTCCTAGGGAGAGGTCGAACCATAGGAACACGCCGCCCGCTTGAGCCGGTCCATCCTCCCATAACAAGACGGGCCAAGCGCTGTCTAGACGGATGTTCGACTTGGAAGACCGAAGGCCTCACTCCGTCAGGAAAACCCCCCCCCCGTCCTGCCTGCCCTCCCCTGCCCTGCCGGCCTTCTTTTTGCAAAGAACGGGAGGTAGCTACAAACCAGTCGTCCAACCATTCTTATGCCTCCCTATCTCTCCCTTCTACTACGAGCTTTCTTTTTAATGCAGCTTTCTCTCCCGGGCCCAAAGGCACCTCCTCGACAGAGAAGAGTTCAGGAGCGAAAGGTCCCACCAACAGCTTGACGGACCTCCACGAATCGCCATAAAGGCCGTCTTTGCAGAGATCTAAAAAGCCAGCGGGCATACAGTGGGATGTTAAGGAGAGGCTACGTAAAAAACCTCCCACTCTTTCAGTCAAGATAGCCCGTATTGGGTATAAGCCGGAGATAAAGAGGGAGGGGACATGAAACGAATTGTGAGGAAGGCCGAAAACCCATCTAACAAAACGTAGTTGCAAATCATCCAACGCTTTCATGTCTGCTTGGCTGAGGGAAAACTCTTCTAGCCCGTAAAGGGCCACAGGAATCTAAAGCCCCGAAAGAGCATAATTTTCTAAGTTGGGGAGAGACGACCAGGAGAAACCCAGAGCCCAATAACCCCCCCGAGTGCCTTCTCTGCCACTCCCAGGCGATGTCTCACAGAGGAACGGAGAGATCCGCCTTCAAAAAAGGTGCAGCCTAAATACTTATACTGGCCCGTTCTCTCAACTTCCTTCCCTTCAAAGAAGATTTGCTGACTAATATTCTCCTTGCTGCAGGAAAGCCTCATTACTTTTATCTTTTTCAAATTGACCGTGAAGCCCCACATCCAACAATATTCCGCCAATTTATTCATTCTCGCTTGAAGCTCATGTGAAGAACGACCAAACAGAACAAGGTCGTCAGCGTAACCGAGGCTTTCGAGAGGCTCGGGCTAGGGCTCGGGCCCCACATAGATCGTATTGTCCTGACTGACCCTGACTTTCCCTCTTTTCCTTTTCATTGCTATTTCGGTCTTCTTGTTCCCTTTCCCAATGCCAACCCCTCTCAATCTGCCTGCCCAAGGGTAGTCACGCGTTCTGCTTTCTATAGACCTCTCATCAGACACTGTTCCATCCTTCTCTGACTCTTTCCCGAGCTCATCCTCTCGGTGAGCCGAGAGGCGGATGTGGCGGTACAGATTATTAATGAATAGAAGGAAGAGCAGAAGAGAGAGAGGGTCACCCTGTTTTACCCCCGCCCCTTCCTGTATCTCTCTATTTGCACCATCGACCCTCGCCCAGACATCAAAGTACATAGCATGCACCATCAAAATATCATATTCCGACACACCCTCCTCCCGAAGCCGTCTCAGCAACAAACCTCGAGAGACCTTATCAAACGCCTTAGAAAAGTCAACAAACGCAGCCAGAAGGCGGAGTTTCCGGGCTTTGGAGCTCGCTACGAGTCCCGCCAGCGCTGCAATGGCCTCCCTGGTCCCAACCCCCTTCCTGAACCCTAGCTGGCGGTTGTCTAATGAGGTCTGTTCTCTCAATCTCTCGTCCATCAGAAGGGCAAGCAGTTTCGCAAGTAAACACACAATGTGGATAGGTCTCCATTCCGAGCAGTCAGGAGAGGGGGGGCCTTTCGGAACCGGAACTACACGGATCAAATTCTAAAGAGACGGCCAATAGGAATAACGATGAAATAAATTAAAAAGGACAAAAAGAAGGAAACGAGAAAGGGGAGAGGAGCTGAAACAAAGGTCAAGATGCCTGGGGGAAACGCTCCCAATTCCGTCAGCCTTACTCGTATCGATCGATCGGAGGGCACCGATAATCCTTTTATAAGAGAAGGCCAGGGGAGGAGGGGGGGAAGAGAGAGAGAAAGCAGGGGAAGCAACTGGAGGAGGAGGGAGCCCTTCACCCTCAAATACAGAGGCCCAGAAATGAGTATTAGTCTAGATGTTAGTACACTAATTTACACTGTCTGTCTGTCTGTTTGCCTGTCTGTCTTAAGAAAAAGAAACATGTAGTCTGCCTGTTTGTCTGTTTGCCTGTTTATCTTGAGAAGAAGAAACATGTAGTCTGCCTGCCTTCCCACGCTGTTTGATTGTTAGTAATGTTCTTTTGTCTTTATTCTTCCTTTCTTTCTTTTTATCTATTGTGTTCATGAAGAAAGGGAGGGAGAAGAAGAAGAAACATGTAGTCTGCCTATCTGTCTGTTTGCCTGTCTGTCTTGAGAAGAAGAAACATGTAGTCTGCCTGTCTGTCTATTTGCCTGTTTGTCTTGAGAAGAAGAAACATGTAGTCTGCCTGTCTGTCTGTTTGCCTGTCTGTCTTGAGAAGAAAAAACATATAGTCTGCCTGCCTGTCTGTTTACTTGAGTGATCCAGTCTGTTGGTAAGTCTGCCTCTCAGTTGGCTGGTGGACTCTTTCTGCAGTTACCTATTTGGGGACTACGCGATGGAAGCTGCAATTTTCATGTCAAGAAGATTTCTGAGCAGGAAACTTTGCACAATTTTCATGCATGTTATTCGCTTGTTGTGCGTGCATATAAGTTTCATGCGTGAAAGAAAAACAGTTTTAGGATTCAAAAGTTTCCGCGTCTTTTGAATGCGGTCAGATTTTTTTTTAATTTTTTTTCTATAATTTTTTTTTTCTATATTTTTTTTTAATTTTTTTTTCTAGATTTTTATTTTTGTTTTTTTTTTTAATTATATGGCCGATAAACCGGTAACCTGGCCACTATTAAAAAATTGGTCTAGCCCGGCCAGGTAACCGGTTACCCGGTAATTACCCGGCCATCATGCAACTAGGCTTTGCAGGGTAAGGGGGCTTTTTACAGCAGAGCAAGCAAGGTGGTGCAGTGAAAGTCCCTGCCACTTTCCGAATACAAGCCGGATATCTGTGTGCAGGAACGGATTTAAGGCTGTGTAGCCTTTTTATAGGTCTACTGTTTGCTTCAGTCTGAAATCGTTGTTGTCTCACTTTTCAATTCTTCGTCGACATGCATATTTTCAACTCAACAGAAATTTTGAGTATGCTGCCGTCTGCGAGAACCCTTACGTGTGGTTGTAGGACTTTTGGAATGCTGTGGAAGACCATCTCCCCCCTCTCCCCCTTCTCTTTCTCGGTCGCGGTCTCGCTCTCCCTGTGTCTTCATATGCATATCTTTCTTTGCCTTCCCCGTCATTCATCAATTCACAATCTGCAGTGCCGCAATCAGTGCCAGCTGGGATGCTGCGACAACTAGAGAGCAGGGCGGGAGTGCGACAGGTAAGTAAAACCTTTCACGCCGTTTGAGACAGGAAAAGTCATGTTTCAAACTGTCGATTTCTGTCCGACGGAGCATTTTTTGCCACGGCCAAAATTCCAGTGTGGATGGCGTAAAGCAGCGGTTTTTATATCTTCAAGTCTGAGTATACCACTCCTTGTGCTATCAGTCTGGAAGCGCTCTCCACTTTCCGTTTCTGTCTTTTTGGTCATCGCTGTTCGAAATTCTCCATCGATTTTATTTTCTTTCTTCTCAGTTCAATCTGCATCTTCCACGCGGGAATGCTTAGCGGCTGCTTGAACCAGCAAATTCAGAAAGGTCCGAAGGGCTAGATGGAAGTCCGGTCTGCCGGACTGAAAGGGAGGGGGATATTTGCGTATACCCCCTTTAAGGACAAGGAGCTTATCATCGAGTCGTGGGGTGAGGTCTACATCATAATTGACAGCATACAGTGGGCTGAAATGGTGGAAAAAATTGATTCGGAGGTCAGCGTTCTCAGGCAGAAAAACGATTTTCTCCAGTTCGCCAGAGTCGAGTGATCTCTGTCTAGGTTTTTCTCTTCTTCCTTTAAAAGAAACCCTTTTGATCTTGTTCGAACATTTTTTTTCTAAACGTATAGCATTCGTTAAGTAATATTCTCTGGACTCCCTCATTTATAGAATCTTGTCGATATGTCTCTTTCCGTATCCTGAGTGAGTCTCAACCCTACAAAATGAAATGACTGCTTGCAGGAAAGACAGGAAATTACAAACGTGGTCGACGACTGCAATCAAGGCTTCTGTGTTAACATGCAGAACTCTGTGGAGCAAAGATGTCTTGCGGGAATCGCTAACCACTCCTGCAATCCGAACTGCACATTCGAGGTTTTCATGTACAAAAATCAGCCAAGGTTGGTAAACATTCTACTCTTTCCCATTTTTCTCTTCTTCACGCAATCATTGAAATCTCTTTGATTAATTTTTTGAATCTGCAGGGCTGGCCTCTTTGCATTGCACCCGATTCAACTTAGCGAGGAGATCTGCTGGCGATACAGACCTCAAGAAGGCCGGTTCCCAAACAAGTACCCCTATTACTGCAAAAGTTCAAATTGCGATGGCTTTTACTGACGACCTCGTCTCTTGCACCACCGAGATTTCTGTTCTGTATATCGATTTGCTTCCGACCGTCTTCTTTTTGACCTTTTGCTAGTCTTTTTGTTTCATGGTGCAAAAAAGTAGCCTCTCCCTACCTATATTGGTTTATGCTATAGGCAACGCACAGTGATAAAAAAAAAAAGAAAAAAAGAATCTCGAGAAGCCTATAATCTTTTTTATTTTTTTTTTTCTATTATTTTCTTGGAAGTGCCAAATATATAAGAAAAACACATCTAACTACAAAACCTACCTTTGGTAAGTTTGCTTGGACCTTGGACCACCAATTTAAAAAAAAAAAAAAGAAAAAAAAATCTCGATATGTCTATTTTTTTTTTTTACCACTGTGCATCGCCTAGGTTTTGTGAAGAAAATAGAAATGATTGTTAAAAAATCTTTAAATCTAACTGAAAAATACTAGTGAAAAATATCAATTAAATGCTGAATCAAATGTATGGCTAGATCATAACCTAGATGTATGTACTAAGATATATGGATACAACCCTAGACTAGACCCAGGCTGGACCTAGTCCACAACTGCTAGCCTTTACGGGCCAGTCTAGAGGTATCGGGGTATCACTTCAGGCTAGGCGACGCACAATGATAAAAAAAAAGAAAAAAAAAAATCTTGAGAAGCCTAATCTTTTTTATTTTATTTCAAGTTTTTTTATTATTTTATTGGAAGTGCCAAACATATAATAAAAACACATCTATAACTACAAAACCTGCCTTTACTAAGTTTGCTTGGACCTTTGACCACAAGACTAAAAAAAAAAAGAAAAACAAAATCTCGACATGTCTATTCTTTTTCTTTTTTTACCACTGTGCCTCGCCTAGGGTATCACGGCTCTGTGAGTCTGTGTCATGTCGATCGTAGAAAAAAACAAAAGAAGAGGAGGTGTGATATGAGGCGGGAAGAAAAGACTATAGTCCATAAGAAAAAGAAAAAAGGCTGTGCTAGAAGCGCAGGGTTGAAACCGTTTCAAGAGAGTCTTAGTTCAATATGGACTCGCATAGAAACCGGGCTCTGAAACCCACAGGCTGCAGACAGGGCCTGACACAGAGGCTGAGACTGAGGCAGAGACAGACCGTACCCAGGCCTGAGGAAAGCAGGAGGGCCACACACTATAAGGGAGAGAGCGATGACGCAAGCAACGGAACACAGAGAGTGAAAGCATCCGGCTGACAGCATCAGTATATTTCGTTCAGGAAGAAAGAACCACCTTAATACAGGGAAGGCGAAGGCAGGAAAAAAGGTCAATGATGGGGAGACGCGCGAGAGTCTGGATGGATGGATGGATAGATGGATGGAGATAGGTGGAAGAGCCGAGGGGCGTGTCTTAATTGTCATCTGGAGGAGGGATCGAAGGAAGCCGAAAGAATGGCCAGTCAATCTACTTGAATGTACTTTTAGATAGTTCCACATGTTCTTGAATATTCATCTTAGCACGGGCACCGCAACCAGTTAATCCATGTGTACGTCCATCAAAAATGTCTTTCTCTCTTTGTCTATCTCTGTATGTCTGTGTGTCTGTCTGGCTGTCTCTCCTTCTGCTGTCTGTCTGATTTTCTGGCTGGTTCTGTCGAGTTCCTTTTCACATCTCTTTGTCTCGCAAGACTCCCCCCAACCCACCCCCCTCAGCATCTCGAGAACCCGCCCCCCCTGCGGCAGTCCAGAAAAACATCAGGGCGGAGCTGAAAGAAGTAAAATAATAGGCCGCCTCCTCTAGTCGCACAGAGCTGTGCGCAGGTGCAGTGCTCAGAAAGATATCGACATGGTAGGCATGTGCAAGAATGTGCGTGAGGGAGAGGCGGCTTCTGTGCACACAGACAGCCAGGAGAGCTTGGAGATCATCTCCCGTCACTTCGACCCTTCCCCCGCCGCTCTTCTGTTGCGATGCTTTCTTCTTCGCTGCATCTTCAATCGCCCGGTGAATCAGCTGACACACCGATCGGATGATCTGCAGTTTGTTGTGGGGAAGCCGCTCTGCCGCCATCTCCCCCAACTTATCTGCTGCAGAGTCTAGATTGGCAGCGCTCTTTATGGGATCAAGAGAGAACTGCTCTAACAAGGCTGAGGAGGAGGGGAAGAGTGCGAGACGGGACTGCAGGACTTTCTCCCGAGGCCACAATGACGTTGTGAGGTGTCGCCATAACTTCGGATACACGCCATTGAAGATATGGTGTTCTACTGCGTTGACGACAATCGACCGGTTGAATTGAGTGTGGCTGGCCCACTCGAGCCGGGGGTGTTCGCACAATTTGCTGACGACAAGGGAGCAAATCTCACTCAATCGTTGAGCAAAATCATATTCAAGGCCGGACACAAGAATATACGTCCTCTTGAGCCTCCCGAGCTTTGCATGCAGATCAGTCTCGACCTCTGGACAGAGCTCGAACCAATCCTGAAGTGCTGCTGCTGCTTCATCTGCACTCGTCTCGAAGTCGGCTAATTCAGGTGCGATCTGTCCGGATGATCTTTGCGGATCTTTCGACCCGCTTTGGTTCGCAACACCGGAAAAACTACCCGTCACCGGTACATCAATAATCAGAATTTTGTAGTTGTGGCCATATTCATACACCCCCTCTTCCTGCAGAATGCGACACACCCGGTGTTCCTTGAATCCGAAGGACGTGTGCACCGCCCCGTCCCTGACTTCCAACCCCTGCCCGCTCAGGTTAATGAAGCTGCCAGGGATATGGGTGGGTTGAATGATGTGCGACTCCACGAGCACTTGAGTGATGTGGACACCCGATATGGAGACGGCAGAAGGAACGAGAAGAGTGGCCTCTCGCTCCGAAACAAATTTGTTTAGACGTTCGAAACTGGACCGCAGCACAGTAATGAAGGGATTTGTGCCCAGATCTTCCTTACCCTTCATGTTTCTTCCACGAGAGTGTCACTTCTCTACGGGGAACGCAAGGCAAACTTAGACAAAGCAACGAAGAAACAGGTGGAGACGGCTTCCGTCTCTGCTATTGGATCCGCGTCTGTTCTTGTCAGGCAGACACTCAGAGACTTCGAGACGATGACCTGTCAGACCTGCAAACGTACTCAGCGAAGGTGACTTTGCATGGCTATGTTCCATTTTATTCTTCTGGCACTCATAAATGAGCAACCTACTGAGGTCCATCTCCCTGCATGATATGAGTCGGAGCATTCGAAGCTCAGGCTGTCAGACTTGAGCGCGTTCGATCTGACATGCAGCATCGTTCGGCAATGTTCAGCGCAGTGGGTATAGACGGATGCATGGCCCGCCGGCCCGCCAATCCCGGCGCCGGTCCGCCGGCCCGCCGCCCCGGAAAGTGTAGCTATGGGGCACTTACAAAGAGTTGAGGTAGAAACGCATGAATCTCCAATTGAAAAAGTGACGTACGCAGTCTAACGCAGTCTGATGCCCCGGAAATATCGTTGAGAGGGCAGTTAATGCAACTCGAGTGTCTTGTACTATACATCATACTACACAATTGATTTCACTTTCCAGGCTATTCGCACAGTCAGAGTACGTCATTCAACCAGATAATACGGGCCCAAATATACCTGAATACAATTTTCGATCAGCTACAATTAAAGATGTTAAAAATGTTTTTTTTTTGTTTTTTTTTTTTACCAGCCATTAGCCCATGTGCAGGATTGTGCAGGACTGTGATCAAACTCTGATAAACTCTGATCTGGAACTTTCGGACTTAAATTTAGAGTCTGTGACTATGCATAAAACAATTCTGCTAAATCGAGCTAAATCTCAGAGGAAGCAACGAAAGTGATGACGGTGCTTTGCCTATATTTTTTTATCGTTTAATACGACATTTATACATTTTAACACTAATTTCAGACTTAATTTCTAGTTTATATTCGAGTCTAGATTCCAGCATAAATGTTTCATAATTAACGTGCCTAGACAGTTTATTTAGCAGTTTATATTTAGAAACGATTTTTTTTTTTAGTATATATCATTTCTATATTTTAATTTATATGCCATCTATGGGTCGGCTGACAGTGTGAATAGTACACTATTCAAACTATTTCTAGAGAGGGAATTAGAACAGTACACTATTCATGAATAGTAAACTATTCACAGTACAAAGAATTTAAAACGTCGAAGAATCTTTGAGAGAACAGTGTTGAATAGTTTACTATTCTGGAATAGTTACTATTCTGACAGCTAAAAAAAGATTCATTTAAGAGAAGCCGACCCATAGATGTCTGTATTCAAATTAAAAAAAAAAAATGATTTTTCACTTCATCCTCGTCTAGACTCTAAGTCAAGAAGGTGTTACAAATGATACTCTTAACTGTCAATAACATTGAATGAATTAATTCTCATACTAAGTTCAGTACTGACGCCAGCACTCCAACAATCGATTAATTCCTAGGTTAATCCCTAAGTCAACCATACTCACTCATACAAAATTGAACAGAACTTGAATCGAGATCTAGATCGAGATCTATCGGGACGTGCCCTATAGGACATGCCGCCCAGCACTTTGAATTTCTACGGAGGAAACTCTGTTCCCTTTCTTTTCGCACGCCTCCACAGTTTTTGTTCGCCTGCGCGCTGACGGAAGGGATCTCTGTCTGATGCGTCGAGGATGCCGGCCTCCTCGGCGGCTCTGACTGCTCGTTCCTTTGCCCTCCGGATAAATCTCCTTCTCTCCCGCTTTCGATTTTTCTCCCGCTGTTTTTGGATGCTCAACTGCCAGATCAGACAAACAAAGAGATAAGAAAAAATCAAAACACACATCATGAGCACCAACTAATGCACTACAAAAGAAGCTGCGCGAGCCCAGATGAGGCAGATGGAGAGAGATGGATTTGCCTTGTCAGTCGAAGTTGGTTGCTTCTTTCGAAGTGTCCATAAATCCTGGTCCAACGCAGGCGCAAAGACAGCGAGAGATGGCACAGCACACTGCAATACGGAGGGAAAGAAACAAAGAGTGCTAAACGAAAAGAAAAACACAAAAGAGGCCATTCATGCACTGACTGACGATGGTCAGAGGAGGATCTCTGGGGTCTCCCACTTGCTTCCACTGTCCTTCCACCATTCTGTACGCTTTCTTGTGAAACCTGTTGACACACAGAGACAGGCAGATACACACACACGCACACACACTACACACACACACACACACACACACACACACTCACACGCACGCGTGCGCGCGCACACGCTCTCCAGGAAACATCTTTCTCAGACAAGTTGACTGTAGAGAACTTGCGTCTCACATGACACCTGTGTAAACCAGTGAAGAATCGCTACAGTGGCATGCACACGCGTGCCCAAAGCAAAACTACACTCTTCCAAAGACTTTGTTTTTTCGTCCCTCTCCCTATTCCTCTCCCTCTTCTCCACCCACCTGAAAAAGAACCTCGACGTCCTCTTCCAAAATCGGGGAGAGGGCCCTGCCTCCTCTTGCACCATCTGAAGCAGCGGAAGGGACCCCCCCCGAACCCCATCTCCATAATCACCTCCCCTTCCCAGACTCTTCTGTTCCCCTTGAAGTTCCTCCCCATCCTCCAATACTTCCCCCCTCACTGCCCGACTACTCTCTCCATAGCCAGCCAAACGAACAGAGCCCTCAGGTTCGTCATCGTCCTCCACCAGAAGGGCCGTGGAAGTCTGGCCGTCTGCCTCTGTGCCCAGTCTGTAGGAGGCAGGCAAGTCCAAAGCAACAGGGGTAAACTGGGCAGCCGTATCACGCAGAGAAGGGTGCACCCCCTCACTCATGCATCTTGAAGAAGAAAGTATATGCCCTCTGGAGGGAGATATCTGTTCTTCGTCTTCCCGCCACATCTCTTCATCTTCCCCCTCTTCTGCCCTTTGCCCCCCTCTGAAGGAAGAGGGACGGCTGGAGGAGAAATCCTCATCATCTTCCTCCATCTCACTCTCACTCTCCAGTGCCTCTTCGTCTCCTTCCTCCTCTGCCCAAAAAGACCCCGCGTCCTCCTCCTCTTCATCATGATCTTCAACTCCTGTGGGGACGTCTCCACGCATGTCGGTGGAAATACCAACAGGCAGTGAAGTTTCCATTCCTCTACTCTTTACCTTTGATCTCCTTCCTTTACTCCCCTCCCCTCTGCTCAATGCTCCCGTGCGAGACGATGACGCAATCAACCCTCTGCCATCGGGGTCCCTTAACAGTCCTCTCGAGGCCCCCATTTTCTCTTTCTCTCTTTCTCTTTCGATCTCTCCCTGCTCTCTCACTGCAACTGCCTGAGCCTCCAGCACTTCCTGAATGTCTCTCCCCGTGTGCTCTGCCTCGAGGTAGGCTTCCAACAAGGCCGGGCGAGGGGGCAATCTGTCTTCCATTGTCGGCTTTCCCTTCCGCACCTCTGCCATTCTCTCCATCAGTCGGCCCTCGTCGATCTCTCTGCTCTCCGAGGAACGGCCATCTGACCGGACTGGAATCTGACCGTAACGCTTCAACTGATGGTATATGTACCTGCATCATGCACGATCACAGGGTTGCACCATCCATGCGGCCGATGCAAAGAGGGAGACTCGGCAGAACAAACGAACAATGAACTCAAAGTGGGAAACAACTCATGCAAACAACTGCATGTCGTTTCGTTTCAATCCACGAGAGAGAAAGATTCGGGACGATCGACCACACAGAAACAGAACCAGCATGCGCATGCAGTCCCCAATTGACAGACGCATATCGTCTCTGACAATTGTTTTCGTTAACAATGCACGTTGAAGTCCAGTATGGGCTCACACAAAGGCTTTTTCAGAGCATCTAGATAGAGACCCAGGATAAAATAGAAAATCACTGCCACAGTGAGGATCACTGCATCAAAGTTGTGGAAGTCGGGCGTGTGTGACAAAAGAACGGGCATACATCGGTCCCTATGGACACGCAGAGGACAGCCAAGCACGGAAGTCGGGCGTGAGTGACAAAAGAACGGGCATACATCGGTCCCTATGGACACGCAGAGGACGGCCAAGCACAGAAGTTGGGCGTGTACAACAAAGGAACAGGCATACATCGGTCCCTATGGACAAGCAGAGGACGGCCAGGCACAAAAGTCGGGCGTGTGTGACAAAAGAACGGGCATACATCGGTCCCTATGGGCACGCAGAGGACGGCCAAGCACGGAAGTCGGGCGTGTGTGACAAAAGAACGGGCATACATCGGTCCGTCCCCATGGGCACGCAGAGGACGGCCAAGCACGGAAGTCGGGCGTGTGCAACAAAGGAACGGGCATACATCGGTCCCTATGGACACGCAGAAGAGGACGGCCAAGCACGGAAGTCGGGCGTGTGTGACAAAGGAACGGGCACACATCGGTCCCTATGGACACGCAGAGAACGGCCAAGCACGGAAGTCGGGCGTCTGTGAGAAAACGAACGGGCACACGTCGGTCCCTATGGACACGCAGAGGACGGTGCAACAAAGAAACGGGCATGCATCGGTCCCTATGGACACGCAGAGGACGGCCAAGCACGGAAGTCGGGCGTGTGTGAGAAAACGAACGGGCATACATCGGTCCATATGGGCAAGCAGAGGACGGCAAAGCACGGAAGTCGGGCGTGTGCAACAAAGGAACGGGCACACATCGGTCCCTATGGACAAGCAGAGGACGACCAAGCACGGAAGTTGGACGTGTACAACAAACGAACGGGCATACATCAGTCCCTATGGGCACGCAGAGGACGGCCAAGCACGGAAGTCGGGCGTGTGTGACAAAGGAGCGGGCATACATCGGTCCCTATGCACACGCAGAGGACGGCCAAGCACGGAAGTCGGGCGTGTGCAACAAAGGAACGGGCATACATCGGTCCCTATGGACACGCAGAGGACGGCCAAGCACGGAAGTCGGGCGTGTGTAACAAAGGAACGGGCATGCGTCGGTCCCAATAGACACGCAGAGGATGGCCAAGCAAGTCTGTACTCTATTTGTATTCTATCTGAGCTGCCCCAAATTCCTTTGACCTTTTGTGACCTCCAAATGCACTGCCCCAAATTCATTTGAGGTTTTCCGACAGGTCACATTCAGACCCTTTCACTCACCTTCTAGCCGAGCTTTTGCTCATCATGCGAACATAGGAGGACAGAGCCCATGGTCGTGTAACGATGAGGGGAAGAGTGGGGACCCCCCCCTGCCTCGCGAACCTGCCCATCGAAAGGGAAAAGAGTTTTGTTTGAGTTGCATTGGGAACAACCGAGAGGTAAAGGTCAAATGCACAGACAAGTCGCAAAGAGGAGCGTCTCAATTGGTCTATTTACGCTTTTGATGCACAAAAAAGCAATAGATCTCTAAGTCTGTCGACCGAATACTTGAACAGGAGTTGAGACAAAAAAATGTTGTTCATCAGAAAAGACTGAGAGAGGAGGCCTTCACAATGAGTGCAAATGAGTCCAGACCAACCTGAGAAAGTCGAAAAGTCGAGTGCGCATAGATCGCTGGACCTGCTTGGCGATGAACGCTCTCGAGAATTGCCCGAAGCGACGCGTGTAGTCGAGCATGAACGTGACGGAGATTGTGGCGTAACAGCGCGAGAAGAGCGCAGAGAGCTCTGCACCATGTCTGCACGCTCAGGGACAACTTGTTTTCCTTCGTCCACTTTGGATTGATGGTAAATCAGACGATCAGGCGTGCTTCTTTTTTTGACCCCCTTGCGTCGTACAGGCTCTCCGTCTACTGAGTCTGTGTGCGTGCCTGCCTGTTGGTCGTTCCGTCACTCTCAAACTGCCAGCCTGTCAAGTGACAGGCCGCGCGCGTAAGACGAAGTTGCAACTCTGAGGGCCTGCTTGTGCATCGCTTTCTTTCTTTCGTGTTTTATTCATCTCTTTGTGTTTGTGTGTTCGCGTGTCGGAATATGTGTGAGTGGACACATGTCTGAATTATGGATATATTATGTGTATGTCAGTGCGTGTGTGGGGGGCGGGGGGCACTGACCTCCCAAAGTACTGAGCGCAGTGCCTGTGCATCTGCTCGTACGACGTTTGGGTCTGCTTGTCTCTGTACAGTCCCACCCGGGACGCCACCTTCACGCAGGTCTCCGCAGGCAGACACCGGACCTGAAAATTCACCACATGTGCACACGAAAGTTATCTGTGCCTATGTGGAAAGATTTGGTTTTTCGCGCAGTTTAACCAGGATGGTAGAGAAGCCAGCAAGAGGCACAGAAGGCATCAAAAACAAGCAGCCAAATCCATGATCGACTCTCATGAACATGATCAGTGTGCCTGCATCACTGAATCACGAAATATTCTGGAGAAGCAGCGGCCCGACCATTGCGAACATGAACAGTCGGTGGACGTCTGCCAGAGGGAGTCTGTCGACATCGAGGACCCGAATCTTCACAAATGGGCTTTTGTCCTTTCGACTTCTCGAGGGCCTCAGTGCGATCTTCTTCAACCCCCCGTCCCACCCCCTGTGTCTCTCCCCGTCTCCTCGGTACATTCGCTGTTCCTTCTCTGCTTGGCTCTTCAATCTCTCCTCTACCATGCGAAGCTGCGTCAGTGTGGTGTTGCGCAGCCGTCCGCGAGCCGCTCCAATCTGCACGAAGAGCAACGTGAAAACGCAAAAAATTGTACGGAGAGAAGATTACAAAGGCTCTTCCGCAGTAGTTCCAGAAATGAACGGGCAGCTTTCTTTCAATTCCAAAGCTTTGCTTCACGCCAAGTCAGGAAGAGGCAGAAAGACAGTCAGACACAGGGACAAAGACACACAAATGCCAAATCGAGCTGCATGGAAACGCCGTGACGCACGCAAAGTACTTCTGTCGCACACACATTTTGCCCAAGCATGTCTGCCTGCAGCGTGCACACCTCTGAAAAACAAGAGGTGCAGAGATCGAGTGTGCCCCGCATCCCCCACGGTCCCCATACGCGTCCTCACATACCTCTGCCCGGTTGCCAAGCGCCGGGAGACGGGGCAAGTCTCCTTCCAACTTCTCCATGTCGAAGCCTTCATCGAACGCTCCACACAATTCATCCTGAGCCTCTCCACCAGGACTCAGCGTCACATCGGAATTTGCACCAGGGTGCCACGTGTCCCGGAATGCCTGGGGGTCGCCCACGAATTCCGTCTCCTCTCTCAACCTTGCAAGGGTCGAAGGGGAGGGAGAGTAGCCGTCTCCATGTCTGCCGTCTCCTCCCCCGTCGTCATCCGAGTCATCAGGAAGGTCCTCGACACTCTCAAGAAAACCCTGGACACCCCGACCCCCCCACCCCTGTGACAGCCCTTTGTCGGGATGCCTGCCACGTTCCCTTTTTCTGTCGTGAGTGTTGGCGGGAAAGGACGACAGGAGACGCCTCACAGAGCAGAGACGAAGGGCAACGGGGGGGGCTGAGACAGATCGCGGTTTCGCAATCAGCCCCCTTAGCAAGCAAATGGACATTCACTTTATCAGTGGAAAGAAATGTCGCCACGCTATTCTGAAATGAAGGGTGAAACTTCTCGTCCTCCTTGTTCTATACGTCTCTGCATACCGTCTCGCCTGTGTAAGCAACAGACAGTCACCCACTCCGTAAAAATGGCAAGCGCAAGTAGCAGGAAACCCCAAAGCCTGCTCATTCAGTTGCACTTCGTCTAAACTCTTGAGAGTTTAAGCTGCAACATGATGCAACGTATACGTACGGGTTTTGAGCCGTCTACGAATCAGACTACGAGTAATTTTTAAGCATCCCTGCTTTTACTGCTATGAGTCCAGGGGCTGGGGGGGGATTTATCCGGCTGCGCGGATCCGGCCGCGCGGCGGCGGCCATGCACCCCATCATGGTCCCCATCGTACGTGCGCGCGCGTCGCGCCGCGAGATTGCTCAGTGCTCACTGAGTATGACCTTCCGAAAAGGATCCAAAAGGGAATCCTCAGAACAAAGAGAGGAAATCGTGCCTCTCAAGCATATGCATGCAGTTATTCCGGGACCGCGGAACGGTAGCGAGTAGTAGCGAGGGCTAGAGCGCGTATCTAGCCTAGGTTTTTCTTTTCTTATAAGACAAAACGGCGACAGTGCTCTAAGGCACCACTAATCACGAATCACACTAATCACTAGTCCGACGCCTAGACTACTTAACTTCAAATTAGTCAGTTAAAACTATACAGAAGTTATTGTTTGTAATTTTTAACTCTAGTTTCAATAATTTTTAACACTTTTGTATATTTTTTTTAATTTTTTTCAAAATCTGGAATACTGTTACTGTTGTATATTGTACGAATTCAATCTTTAATTAGTTTTTAATCCCATAATTCTAGAAGCATTGTTTGTTCAAGAAGGTACCATTCATTTTTTGCCTGATTTAGATGTGTTGCGTTCCGTGTTTTCTGTCTCTGAATCTTTTGCCTTGCTTATGCTGCCTTTCTTCTCTTTCTCGTCCGCCTCATCTCCACTCCCTTTGTCCTTCTTTTTCCCTCCCCACCCAAGACCAAACCATCCTCTTTTCTTCTTTTTCTTCTTCTTCTTGTCCTTCCCATCCCCCCCCTCCACCTCATCATCGTCTGCATCCGACTCACGACCAGATCGGGAGGACGCACTGGGAGGAGACGAAACGTCACTGGAAGGGGCGCTGGCCGGGGTGACCCCGGACGGTCCACCAGGCAGCTCTAACCGTGCAGGGGGGGTTGCGCCTGCAGGTGTGATCTTCTCCTGAGTCAGACTGCCTCGGGGCGGGAGGCTCTGTGGGTTGCCTGCTGCCATCGTGGGATCTGAAGACGACTGGGGGGGAGCCTGACGGGGGGGCTCGGCATGTACCGACACAGGGACCGGGGGTTTCGGCCCCCCGGCGGCGGCAGAGGCCGAAGCAGTGGACCCCTTTCGGCCTCCTCCTGCCTCGACCCCTGTGCCCGCATGGGATCCGGTTGGGCCGGAACGTTGAGAGGCAGAATTGCGTTGTGATATGGAGGCAAGGGGAAGGGGGGGGACAGCGGGATGCCTCCGTTTCTCTCCATATTCTCCCGAGGCTCCATCGGAAGACGAGGCAGGGGGCCTGCCTTCTCCCCCGACGGCTGCAAACCCCCCCCCTCCTCTTTCTTCCATGAGAATCTCCAGGTCTCCTACGAGACGTGTCAGAGCCACTGCACTGATATACATTACCATCAATGCCGGCGTGGTCTTTCCTGACAATCCACTGCCGTCTCCGGCAGTGACGGTCTCTGATGCCGGTAGACCCCCCCCTCCCCTTCCCTCCGTCCCTTCTGCAAAAACATCAAACACGTCCCCTTCCCTCAATGCCGCCTCACCATCGGACAGAGCCCCCTTCCCCCCTGTGGCTGCCAAAATTGCCTCCTCATTAATAACCTGACCCTCAACATAAATACGACCCCCACCCGTCATTGCCCCTGCCCCCATGGCAATCCCATGTACAACCACCATGAGCAAGTCACAAGGCATCCCGAGACGCAGAACTGTCTCACCGTCCATGAAAACCTTCGGGCGCATGGCCCCGCAAATTTTCAGTCGCTCACCTTCTGTGAGTACATCCAGGAGGCTCACACGGGAAACGGCGGCAAAACAAAGAGACTGGAGACGGGCAGACACCCCCCGAGCTGCGTCTAGGAACGCAGGTCGGTCAACTACCCACACAGAGCTCTCTGTCTCTGTTTCGACCGTCTCCCCCCCCTCCACCGGCCCTTCATCTCCAAGCAAAACCTCCCTTCCCTCCCCTGCCTGCAGCAACCCTAAAGTCCCAAAACAATCACTCGAACCTAGGCTGCGCACAGGGAGCAGCGCCGAACCCCCCCCAGGCTCAGGCATTCGCTTGCGGACAACCAAAGTACCTGACTGTACAACCAACAAAGAATCAACTGCATCAGTCTCTGCAAGGAGTTGCTGCCCCGCAGGCACACGCACCAACTGCATTGCCTCTGCAATAGCCCGACGCGTGGCCGGGTCCAATTTCGCCATTAACGGGTCTCTCTCAAGAGACCTCAAAAGTGTCTCCATCGGAGCCGATGCACCCGGACCTAACTCCCTCGGCATAGAAGCACGAGAGATGGCAGATCCAAACAGAGCTTCTTCTCTGTCTTTCGGCCTCGCACTCTGCGGTAATCTTCCCCTCTCATCAACCCCATGCAGCTGTAACACTGACTCTGCACATACGGCGTTCCTGCGTCTGAGGGGGTTTGAGGAGAAGGCGGGAGGGGCGGAGTCGAGAACCTCAGGGGGGACCTGGAAGTTCAAAAGGACGTTTGAACTGTCCCGATCTTTCTTTGCGGTGGTGCCGCTTGACAGCTGTAGAGCCTTCTCAGCCCTGCATGCGGAGAGAGAAGAGCCACAAAGAAACAAAAAAGCAACAAACAGGGATTGTGGGTTCCTTTCAAGCAGCGCTCTCTATCCAAGTTAGAGCAACCCTTCTGCACACTTCCATTTCAAGATATCGACTTCTTCTTCCTTTTCTTCCTCAACACTTTTTTCTCTCTTCTGTTGATGCAAGAAAGAACGGTCTTCCATTCCTCTCGGCACGATCCGAACACACTCCCGCGACTTGACTCTCCACCCGCAAACAGACCGTACCGAAACCATCGAAGGACGCAAAGATAACAGAACCGATGTAGTACCGAGAGACGCTGCAAAGAAAAAAGATCCGTCGTATAGCAATTCATAAATCACCGCCAAGCAAAGTCGCGAGAGAGCAGCTCCTCGCCTGCGCACTCTTTTCCCATTTCCGAGTTTTTCTGACCTGAAGTGAGAGAGCCTCCCCTCATCTTCTGCATTCTCGCTGTTGGTCTGCGAAGTATTCACGGAGTTTTCCGACCGCTGGTCCCCCCCCTGCCCCTCCCGCCAGGACAGGGCCTCTGCGGCAACGGCGGCCTTCGAGAGGACCTCCCCCATCCCGTCGCTGCGACGCCCCGGTACAACAACTCTCCGGTCCTCTTCTCTGCATGGAAGCAACACACATGCATACATACACATGTATAGACACATGGATAGAGAGAGAGGGAGAGAGGGAGAGCGAAATACAGACATACACATACACACAGACACGCACCCACACACACGTGTGCGTACACACACATTACGAAGAGCTGCCAGAAAAGGTCAGCGAGACGCCCTTCTTTGCTCCATGCACGAAAGAGAAAAAACGGCAAACGCGATGAGAAGGCAAGAGCGAGCCATTGAAAACAGCGCCCAACGAATCCAATCGAACCTATCTCTCCTCCCCTCCCCTTCCCAGCTGACCGAAAGGAGAGAATCATGTCTCCTGCTTGCCCCTCCTCATGGCTCTCGCTGACAAACTCTGGAGGGTACTCGCCTGCTCCTGGAACCGCTAGCAACTGCAGTCAAAGAGAAAAAAGGAGGCAGCAAATAAAGAAAGCAGAAAAAAAGGGAAGGGTTGAGGACAGAAAACCTGTGCAAATGCTAGGCTTAGCAGAAATCATGACCCCCAGAAGCGCCTCAGAGGAAGGCAGGACCTCCGCAACTACAATAATTAAACTCCACTTCCACTCCTCTCTACCAGGCTAGTGTAAAAGAGAAACAACCACCTCTGAAGAGGGCAAAACACTCAGTGGTAGAGACACCAAATAGGCCGTCCTTTCAGCCTTAACCAAACGAGCTTCATGAACAAAGGAGAGCTGCTTTTAAAAAACATCTCTCTCTCTCTCTCTCTCTCTTTTCCCTTCACCCCACACCTCTCGCCTGACTGACCCCTGGACCTTCCATCTCCCCCGCCTCCTTTGCCTGCTGCGCCTCCAGAATCAACGCAGCCTCCAGGGCCGCCACCTCCGCTGCAGCATCTCCTTTCCGGACCTGAAGGGATAGAGAGGAAGGCAGAACGTTGTCTGTCGGGTAGAGAGAGCTCAGCTGTTCTTTGCTTCTTCGACTTGATTTAATTCCATTCAGCGCTCAGAGAAGGGAACTAACGCTCCAAGGCAATTTCTCCCCATCTTCCCAGATGTTCGAGAAGAGACGAAAGCTCGACAGGGTTCTTCTTTCATGCTTTTCTATACTTCCTGTCCTTTCACTTGTCATTTCTTCTTGCATGTCTTCACTTTGCTTCAACAGAAATTAACTCATCGGAAAGACTGACTGACCGCAAGTTGCCTCGCCCTCTCTGCCCTCTCCTTCCTCATGTCCACCAGAGCTTTCTCGAGTCCTGCCGCCTGAGTTTCCAGAGCCTTCACCTCCTCTTCCAAAAAGGGTCCGTTGCCGTTCTCGGCCTCGATCCCGCTCGCTCGTTCTCTTGCCACCTGATCCAGTCGACACAGTGAAGCAGGTTTCAACCATGTTCGTATCTCTGCTGTCTGGCACCAGACTTCCTTCCTGGAAAGAAAAACACAATGTGGACTTCGACGCCTGCCTGGGCAACGGCTGATGGAAGGAAGTGAAATTTAACATAGAGACGCTTAACTTCCCTGACTGACCTCATCGCATATGACTGCCACGCGGGCCCTCAACAATTCGCTCTGCTGAGGAAGGACGAATGCCAAATCGTCCGCACACAGACGAGTCAACGTCACCTGCGTGCGTCAAAGAACGGCGAGAGAAACAAGGGTAGACAGACAGGAGAGAGAGAAAGTCAAACGAATGGGGGGGGCGGTTACCAAATGAGTCGAGAGACAATCCAAGCGTGAGCAACACACACACACACACACACACACACACTCATGTCTAGACCGACCAAAGAATCTGTTGTCTAACTTACTCAAAGAAAGACTTGGGGAAGCCGAAAAGATCAACTACAGACCCCCACACGCGTATGCAAAAACGCACACAACACAAATCCACACACGCACGGACCTGTGTTTGAGCCTCCTTGTGCTCTCTCGTGTCCGCCTGTCTGCTCAGCCTCTCGACCTGTCTGTTCAAGTCCATCCACTCACTTCCCATTCCCGCCATCAGGCCACCTCCCTGGGTTCCCCTCTGAGCCATCTTCAGCAGGAGGGCACTGGAGGCCTCTCTGACTGCCGCCCTCAGTCTGTCCAGCTCCCCCTCCGTCTCCTGTAACCGTCTCTGTAGGGCAGCGCACCGCTCGAGGGACTCCATGGGCTCCGTCTGGGCCTCTGCCGTCTGACGGGATCTCCATCTGCATTGGGCGTTGTGTGAGGGGAAGGAAGGGATAGAGGAAGGAAGGAAGGAAGGAAGGAAGGAACAAGATCAATATGAGGGGAGGGGGGGAATGAGGCAAAGGAGAGGAAGCGTCCAGATGAGTGAAACCGTGCGAGGACCCGTCTGTCTGCGCAGAAAGCAAAGCTACGCGTCGGTAGAAGCAGACCGATCATGAAGAAGAAAAGACAAGCTAAGCGAAGCAAGTAAAATGCGCAAAAGGGTGCAACCAATAAAAAGTGTCTCGGTTCGAGCTGCTGTTCTGTCATCTCTTTTCTCACACATCTCTCTTATTGTTTTTGTTTCTTCGATCTTACTTGGCGATTTTGGGTGCAGTTGTGGGTGTGAAGAGCTCACTCATGGCCGCGAGGTGTTCTGAAGCAAGGAAGTCCAAACGTGCATGCCAGACAAGGCTGAGCTTCCTGTCAACAGCTTCCAGGACCACCTGCACCGCATAAAAGAAAAGGGAAAATTTGTTTCACTCTAGAGTCGAAAGGGGTTCTGTCAACTGGGTGTGGTAAAAAGGGAGGCAGAGCGCGGTCAAGGGGGAAATGAAACTCTTTACAGACAGGCGCAGTCTCAGTGAAAGAAAAAGAACAGACAAGCAGAGAAATCGCCTGTTGACCACCAATTCCGCACATCGAAGAATCAAAAGGCAAAAAGAGAGAACGGATCTTCAGCTCAGCTGAGTGTTGAGGGACTGCACAAAAAATCCCCTTACAGACAGGCAACAGGAGGCAACTTGCACACGAACCACAAAGGAGACTGCGGATCCGCTTCAACAGCCGTTTTAATTTTTTCCCGCTCTCTTTCCTTCCTGGTCTTCCCCTTTCTCCTGGTTCTTCTTTCCTTCCTTCCTTCCTTCCTTCCTTCCTTTTTTCCTTCTTTTCTTCCTTCCTTTCTTTCTTCCTTCTTTCATTCCTTCCTCCCTTCCTTCCTTCCCTCCTTTCTTCTTTCCTGCCTTTCTTCCTCTCTCCTTCCTTGGCATTCATCAAACCCACCTGCACTTTCCTCTCTGCCAGCGTTGTGAGTTTCTGTCTGTTTTGGGCCCGGGATCTCTGGATTGCCAGGTCCAGCAGGTGCCATCTCAGGGAGTCGGCAAGCCACTGGTCCACCAACCTGTACGACCCCCACCTGCATGGCATGTATGCAGGAAGAAAGGAAGAAAGCCGGTGCACCAAAATCGTTCTTCACAGATAGGTGTGTGTATTCACGAGCAGGCGAGAGGGACCCCTGTGCTCTTCTAGGCACTGCGCCTGGACGTCCTCAGACTCGAATTGTGATTCCGTGCTCAGCATCCTGTATGACAGAACAAAAGACGCACACACTCAAACACACTTTCTTGTGCGAGAGAAAGTATTCACATCCATTCTCCCTTCGAGCCAAAGCTGCATGACTACATGAACCCATCATCAAGGTCGACACAACCAGATCAACAACAACATAACCGACGGAGGGAGAGAGACAGAGTGAGAGAGAGAGAAAGAGAAAGAGAAAGAGAGAAACGGGGGGAAGACAGAAACCGACCTTCCATCCAATACTTCCTCTGCTTCTCGAATCTCCTCTTGACTTGAGAACAACGCAAAATCCAGAGAAGAGGGCCCCGGCCGATGGCCCTCTCCCCAGGGCCCCGGCAATTCATGCTCATGATCGCGTTCCCCCTCTACAGCCCCGAACCGCCTGAGCTCCTTTACAAATTTCGGAAGCACAGATTCGAACCCCTCAGGGCTCACTGTCCGAGACCAACCACCATGGGCTGCTGCCGTCTCACCGTTTCCTGCTAAGCTGACGGCCTGTAAGTGGGGAAACTGCAATGCAAAACGCAGCCTTGCGGGGTCTTCTGATCCAACTAGTGCCGATGCCCCGTCAGGGGGTGGAACATCTAGTAGTGAGGTGAGTCGGGGATCCTGGGCAAGAACCGGGTCGGAGAGAAATGCCACAGTAATGCACCGACGGATAAAGTCACGGAGAGAGTTAATGTCTGCTGCCTGCTTTTCTGCCTGCTCAAATTGTCGTTGGTTTACTTCTGCTGACGTCTTGGCCATCTGCTTTGCCCCTCTGATGAGCTGTGAGTGGACAACCGCACGTTTCCGCAGATCCAAAACATTCTTGGTCTTGGGCGAATGCGTATCGTCTCCCGGCTGTGAGGAGCCACTGGAGTTTGCCCAGCTGAAAAGCCTTTGCGGGTCACCAGCTGCGACTCCAACTCGGTCTTTCAATAGCAAAAGCAGCGACCTGACTTGTTTGGCCAAGAGGGCTACAGTGGGTTGTTTCTGGTGGTTGATCTCCCCGACTTCCTTCCATGTCCTCAACTCACGATCCAAAAATTCCACTTTTTTTGCCACCGTTCTCTCGTCTTGCAAATTCTCCATGACTGACTCTGAGGAACTGGGAGCAAGCACGTGTGTTTCTGTACACCAAACTTCGATCGATCAGTCAGTCGTTGCCGATTCAGAGAGCCAGACGGAACAAAAGAGCCGGTCGTCTCTGCCGGCGTTGCATCAAGTCATGATCGACAGAAGCCTCTCAAGGTCTTGTCCTCCTTTTCCCAGTGCTATCAAAGTGTCCAATGAGAAGTAGACTGTCGCAGCATCTGGGTGTTCTGGTGGCTCCCTGTCATGATTGAATAATGATTCTCATGCAAGGTGCATGGAGAAAGAATCTTGAAGATCCGCCGAGCATGCAGCTAAGCAGCAGCTTTTAGCTCGGTCAGTGATTTTCACGCAGCTGCCTTCGAACGCGCACATGCAGTGTTGCAGAGTGTTGCTCACGAAACGTATGTGACAGAGGTGTTGTCCTGACGACTTACCCACCACTGAGCCATGTACTGAGCCCTTGGGTTGCCCACTGTACCAAGACGACACTCTGCACACAAACACATCGCTTCTTAGTAACACAGATATCGATATAAGCATGAGAAGTATTCATATCGGACTACACTTCAAGAGAGACTTCAGGTCGCCGGATTACAGGAGACGTGGAGCAAGTCCATGCCCGTCCTTCTAGAAAGGAAGTTCAGATGTGCATTGCAGCGTGAGTCGATCACTCCAGGCTGACCAGGCGCATACAGAGACGGTTCCTGTGATTCTTTTGCTTTCGTCGTCCATGTCGGCCACTCAGAGAACTGTTGTGATAGCCAAACCAGATGGTGAGCATGCAAACCACTCCCCCAAAACAAATGTTGTTGATCCAGACTGACCGATACGCACCCGAAGTCTCCAGACTTGTAGTGCCTCACTAATTGACTGAGGGCGCTGCTTCGCCTCATCTCTCTTTTATTACCTGCATTGCGTGTGCAGCTGTACGGCGTGGGTTGGTAGGGGAAATTCTGAAGCGCTTTGAGCAACGAGGGTACCGATTGATCGGCCTGAAGATGTGTCGTCCTGAGAGGGGGCTCATAGAGTTGCACTATGATGAGTTGAAGCATCTCAACTTCTTCAAAGAGTTCATCGACTTCATGATCAGGTAAGCCACTCGATCTGACCAAAAGACATCGTCCAGACATTAATTTGATCTCACGAGTTGATCCGAAGTGATGTAAGAGGGCCGGTGTAATGATTCCTCTGCATGTCTCCTCTCTCCGCACCTCGTCTCTGTCTTTTCTCTTTCAATTGAGACCGAAGGCCACTGTCTGGGTTAAATCTTCGATACCCTAGGCACCACAATGGCTCCATCCATCGGCAACATGACGGAAGAGAAGAGAAAAAAAAAGGAAGAGGGAGACGGTACCCGGAGATTTAGTTCAAAAGCAGACGACCTGAAAGTTTCTCAAAGTGCGCCTGCCACTACACAGTCAAGGGCGGTTTTTCTCCTGTCTACATTGATAACTGCAGTGGTCCCATTGTCTGTATGGCATGGGAGGGCCCAGACGCAGTGCGGCAGGGCCGTCGCATGATTGGGGAGGGCCGGCCTTTCGAGTGTCTGCCGGGGACCATCAGGGGTGATTTTGCGATCGATGTGGTCGGTTTGTTCTTTTGTCTGTCCTCTCTTCTCTTCTCTTCTCTTCTCTTCTCTTTTGTTTGGAAATTGGGAAGTTCAACCAATGACATCATGACCCTGGGAAAGAGACAGCGCAGTTCTCTCTTTCGGAAGGATTCGGAAGGCATGATTGCTGAGGTAGGTATAGGTAGGTATTCTTGCAAAACAGAAACACGAAATGGTCACGACTTAGCACGACTCTTCGCCAAAGAGGACGTCATTCCCACACAGTCAGGCGCATGGGCACCCCTCCTTCTCGGTTGTATGTAAAGAGAATGCATAATGGTTGCAGGGAGAGAACGTTGTGCACGCAAGCGACACCCCTGACGCAGCAGAGAGGGAAATCGGGCTCTGGTTTCCTGCCGAAGGGGACATCTGCCTGTGGGATAGGGGGACTCACGAAGGGGGGGGGGCAGCGGGAGGCTCTGGAAGTTCCAGCTAGCGATCAATGAAAAAACCGAAGTCAATGTGACATTTGAACCAATTTCGAAAGCATGTATTGTACAGTTGGAGTTCAGTGAAAACGCCGCACCGGATTCCATCGCACAAAGTGTTGCCCTCTCTGTTAAATTTCAATTTCTCCTCACAGCTTCCTCCCACTTTTCTTGTGAATTTGTGCGAACGCATGTGTGTATGCGTGCCCCCGTTTGTGTGTTTGCACGTGTGCGTCACAGTGCTTGTGCGAGCGTGCGTGTGTGTATGTGTGTGTGTATGTGTGTGTGTGTGTGTGTGTGTGTGTGTGTGAGAGAGAGAGAGAGAGAGTGTTTGTGTCTGTGAGTGAGTGAGAGAGAGAGAGACAGTGTCTGTGACTGTATGTGTGTGTGTGTGTGTGTGTGTGTGTGTGAGAGAGAGAGAGAGAGAGAGCGTGCTGGTTCGGGGAGCCTATGCGCATGTATTAGGGAGAAAGGAAAGAGACCATGCAGATGCCATGCTCGTGGACGAAGACATGTAGCATATGCTTTGAGGGGTGTGTGGGATTAGCTGTGATTCAGAAGTTTTCTTCATTTTTCTTCTATTCCTGCTCCTTTCTGATTCTTTGGTAGCCTTTACTTCCGACAGAATGTGTATGGTTTCACCGTCTGTATTCATGATCTGGGTTTTAGGGTTTTGAGGGTCTTTTTGTCTTTGTGTCTCCGTTTCGTTTTCGGAGCGGAAATGCATATTCTTCGACGTTCTACTTCTCCTCAGACTCCACCTCCCCCGATCGCCGTGTCTTTCCTTTTTAGATGTTCTCAAGGAGACGCTGAAACGGGTCTGCGCGTTTGTGTGTGCACGTTACATACTTGAGAGAGCACGCATGTACGTGTGTTTGCATGTGCGAATGTATGTACATATGGAGGACTGAAGGGGAAGGGGATGTGGATGAAGGGGAAGACACAGAAAGTCATGCACACTTACATTCGGAGGGACCCGTACGAGATCATGAAGCCTGTATTTCTTTTCATCTTCTGTTTTGGTGAGTAAGCTTTTGCTGATTGTGCAAAGCAGGAGCTGGCGAAGTCCTCCTCGATATTGGGTGCATCTGGGAGAGGGGAACTGGGTGACGTTACAAGCACGAGTCCGCTTGCATATACGCCATTGACAGGTCTGTCAGTGGTGAGCCAAGGGAAGAGCATCTTTTGTTTGTCCCTCAATGTCCCTCCCTCAGAGTCTCTAAACATTCGTTCGATTCTTCCCTTAATTCTTTTTGCTGCATGAGTGCAGACTCATCTTGGGGGTCATTGTGAAGCTCAGTTCATCAAGTCCATGCAAAAAGAACATGGAAGACCTTGCAGTTACTGTACAAACAAGGGAGTCTGCTGCAGTAAAAGCCCCCTGGGACATTCTGGAAAAATTTTTGGTCAGTGGAATCCCCGCCCTTTTCTTTGCCGGTAAGTGGAATCCCCGTCAGACTGAATGCAAACATGCAGTGTTGCATTTGTATGCGGAACGTAGAGAGGGCGGTGATGCTTGGATATTATGGTCAGTCGCTTCATGTCTTTCGCTCTCATACGATTGCACAAGATTTCGTTCGTTCAGATAAACTCACTGATATTATACGATCTCACCGCTGGTCATCCTTGCAGGCAAATGTGTGTGTTTGTGACTGTAGGGTGGAAGAACTCCTCGAGAGTCATGTTCTTCAAGCTCTTCTACTTCCTCACCTGCGGGTCGAGACAGCAGATGACGCACACAGAGCTCGGCAACTGCTTCAAGAAGATGAGCAAGCACTCTCAACAGGATATCGGTCGCTACAGAGCGGGCCTGATGGCTTGGGGACCCGGACGAACGACTCCTCAGCTGCGCCCCCTACCCCTTCGAGATCGTCACCGCCACTGAGTACCTCACAAACTGTTTTACGGAAGAAGGAGGCAAAGTGCTTCATGTCTTTCTCCATGCTCTTATCCCGCGTAATATCACCTCGAACGAGAACTTCCATGACAAGGCATGAAAGAAGTTCAATGACTGGATGTTCTATTTCTACCCCCGTCTCCATGACCCCAACCAAGCCCACCCCGAGACATCCCTGGGGAATATCACAACCGACCATTAGACCTATGAACAGCTCTTTGAGGAAGGTTTCGAGGTTCTCCAGGGACCGGACGGGGAGCCAATCATTCCTCTGGAAGAGACCACCTGTCTACGCTTCTTGAGATTCCTCCTTCCAGAGGGAGTCAAATTCGCCAAGAATAAATTGAATGTCATCCAGATCATCCCCCCGCCCCCTCTGACTGGCGGCCCTCCCGTCTTAACAATGTCGAGAAAGAGCATCACCAACGTGGTGGTGCAAGAGAGGGAGTGCGTCGCCGCAAAGGCATCCGGAACACTCTCGTACAGACTTTGGTGAGTGGAATCCCCATCCTTCTCTCACTCTGCTGCCACTAGCGTGATTGAAGTTGATAATGTTATGAAGCTTCTAGTACCTCTCTGACTGTCTGGATGTTTCTCTTTCCCTCCATGTACCCCTCTCTATATAGATTCTCCATTTCTCCCCCTCATCCTGGCTTACTCTAATCTTGAAAAAGTTCTCTTTCCCTTGTGAGGCGAGCCTCTCCTGGTAGTACACACTTTCTCTGTGCGTCGCTCTTTCTCAAGCACCCTCCACAATCTCCATCACCCTCGATATACATGTATATCTCTGCAATTTGGCCGCTGCAGATGCCTCTGCCCCAGCTAAAATCCAAATCCTTTCAAGCCTGAATCATAACCACTTCCCTCTTCAAGAAATTCTTACAAGTACTGAAACAAAAGCCAGCATGTTCGCAAACAACAGTCCCAGCCCCTACCCTACCCCATACCCTGACTACCCTAACCAGATGCCCATCCCACACTCATTCTTCTCCAAAGCCACTGCTCACATCCAGGCTGCTATGAACACTGATACCCTGACTGAGGAGGGAGCCGCAGCATGGAGAAAGAACCTCTCGGAGGTTACCACACTGACCACAACAATAAGCAATGAGACCAAAAAAGAGGAGACTGACCGATATAACCCCTTCATCCCGCAGTCTCTTCATCCTGTTTTCCAGCAGCCTGAGATCAACCCTGACGTGCTACCGCACGTTATCAAGCAGGAAGATCTTAAGCAGGAGGAAGTGGTGGCCCACAAGAAAGCAAAGAGAGTAGTCAAAGGAAGAGAGAGACTGAGTCTCGTGGAAAACATCGAGGGCAGGGTTTAGAAGAGGAAGAAGTTCTCCAAAGAACCCCGCTTACAGATACACAAGATATCCGGTGGACTCTCGAACCTGGGCGGTGACCAAGGTGAAGGTCACAATGAAGAGAATTGGGCACGCTGAACAGTGAATTTTTTTTACCTCGCGATTTCGAGTGTTTTGCGGACCCCGGCCCCCGCCCCCGGGCCGCGCGCGCTCATAAGGTGTTGCGATGATGCATGCGTTGCAATGAGGCATATGCATTGTGATATTCTAGGTGATATTGCTTTGTGATGATGTGCTACGATGCTCTGGCGGTGCGTGGATCGCTGATTGGATTAAATGTGCGACTTTTCTCGTAATTTAATTCGATTAATCCATTCGATGAGTCTGTGAAGTCCGTGTGTCAGTGCGTGAATTGTATATGATGCATGCATGCGCATAACCAATACGCGGGAGTGTTCATAAGTACGTGTTACTACGTGCATATGACGCTGGAAAAAAAGGGGGAGGGGAATGGTCACAAGAACACACTATCTGAAACAGTCCCTAGAAACAGTCTTTGAAGTACCGAAAAAAAAAACTAGAGCCTTAAGAATCGGTGAAGCATTATACTGCGATTTTAATTTTTTTTTCTTTTCTTTAAACGACCGTACTGAACTCTATATAGTATTAATTACCTATAGAAAGGAGTGAATGCTATGAAATTAGATCTACTCCTTGTATATGGGGACGCGGCATACATAACAAAACCCTCAATCATCAAATTAGATCATATGTATGAATCGAGTGTAAAATGTTGATCTTAGAAAGGGGTGAATGCTATATGCACTACTAAAGCATGACTAGAAAGAAAATAAAAATTAAATAAATTGACTTAGTTGAAAATAGTGCCAAGCAAAAGAGAATTGTGCGTGCCGCTTGCTTTCATAACTTTGTGGTTAGCATATAACACTAATAAGCAGAAGGTCCGAGTCATAGGTTCAATCCTTGCTACCTGCCTGTTAACGATCAAAGAGAAGAGATGCAGGACGTTAACGTCCTCTACCATATAGATTTTGTCCTGTTGCACTTCGTTCAAAATTACATGAAAGACTTCCGAAAGACTTTCTGGAAGACTACCATGAAATCAGATCGATCACCAAATCATAAGAAAGCTCTATCTAGAGCTCCATGCTCCTGACACTGATCGAGTCTGTCACTAGGGATCAACTTAAACCACATGAGCGACATCGACCTCTGAAGACCTTTGAACCTCTGCAAGCACTTATCAGCGCCAACCCCCCTAAGTAGACCTTAACAACTTTTAAAGATCACGCATTTTTCATTTTGAACTTTGAAATGAATTTAGAAATCTAAATTTATAGTGACTTTAGCCTCAAAATTCACTTGTAAATTCACTTAAATTCATCTAAATTCACGGCTTAAATTCACGCAAATTCATCTAAATTAACTTAAATTCATTTATAAATTCACTCAGTTTTGCAGGGTAAATGCATGAGCCACTGCATCTAGTACTGCATAATTAAATGAATAAATGAATGACTGAATGAATGACTGAATGAATGCCTAGATGGATGTTACCGAATGATAATAATTATGATATAATAAATGATGAAATAAAGGAACTTAATTGAATGAATCAGTAGCTAAGTCACTGAATGAGTTGATAACAATGATAAGAGAAATGAATGACTATGCTGCTCAAGATGCCGCTGGAGCCAGATTGTAATCTTTAAGTTAAAGTTTACTGCTTCGGCCTGGCAATCTAGCTAGTAGTCCATATTTATACAACTGATCGGTTAAGCATTCTCTTAAATCCCAGCTCTAAACCACGCTGTATGTCAGCCTGATATTCCATACTTTGAGGTACTGACGCTACCTGTAAGTTTCTGACCCTTCGCTTGGCGCGACAGACATTTGACGGCCAGAGTAAAGAAGGCCTGAGTCGCATTGATCGTAGATGGGATGGAGGTATTTTTTCGTTGTATGGTGTCTGTGTCACAATTTCGTAGCTCTGCGCGCGCGAAGAGAGCTAAAGTTTTCAACAAATCAACGAGACTTTGTGGGCTTCAACAGCCTGCAAAGATATGAAAATAGGAGGAAAGAAGTGTTCCTCGAGGGTCATTCAGCAAAAGCTCTTACATTTCCACAGCCTGACGTAAATTGAAGATTACAGTCAAGGGGCTTTCGGCCTGCCATTGCGCAGGGAGGCACAGAAACGCGGAGACAGATCTTTCAAAGGGTCTGTATCCGTACAGATCATGACGATACGAACAGCTTTCTATAACCCTCAGCGAAAGCTGAAAGTGGACAAGCGCCATGTGTGTGCGCGACCAACCTCCTTCTCCGGATTTTGTTTTCGCTCGAGAGGTGTGTTGCTCTCTACCAACTTGCACGGTCAGCCACTCATCATAGAACTGGGTCATGAAGCTCGGCAGGGCGAGAAATGTACTTCGACACACAGAGTTCCTACTCGCCCACTGAATCGTTCGCACAAACATTTATGCTGAGGCTCTCCTTCTTGTTCTCTATCTTCTTCCCTCGTTACTCAGTCACTCGCTTATTCGCAGACTGACGCACTCACCCACTCACTCATTTATCCATCCACTGACTCACTCACTAGCTGACTCAACCACGCACTCCCCCACTCACTCACCCACCTTCCCACCGACTCTCTCTTTTCTCCAGCCCTGACTGACCGACCGACCGACCGACCGACCGACCGACCGACTGACTGACTGACTGACTGACGTCTGTGCGATGTGATGGAACGAGTGCTTCCCTGTTCCTCCCAGCATGGCCTCAAAGTTCTCCGCCTCCTCCTGAGACAACGGCTCCCCGAAGGACTGCAGCATCCTGAGCAGTGCCTTGGAGTCGATCGCGCTCTCTCCCCTTCTGTCTATGGGGTTGAACATTCCTTTCAGTTCCTCTACGGACGGCACCGTGTGCTGGAGGGCCCAGGGCACGGCCTCGCGCAGGAAGAAAGAGAGGGGCACCGCACGGTCGGCATGCAGCCCCCCTGCTCCAGCCCCCGCCCCTGCAAGCAGAGTGTCGACTTCGGCACCCCTGCACACACACGCACACACACATACACACACCAGAGAGAGGGGGAGAGAGACAGAGGGGGGGAGGGAGAGAGAGAGGGAGGGAGGGAGATAAGTACAGTACGCGCCCTTATGCTTATCGAATGCACGCAAACAAAAGTACGGAGACGAAGAGAGAATGAAAAATCGACTAGGAGAGAATGAAAACACGCGCCTATAGAAGAGAGAATGAAAATGCGCGCCTATAGACAGAGAGGAGATGCTTACGCACACATGCCATCGGAGGGAAAGTCATGTACATGTGCAGTCGGACAGGAAATGCAGACAATCGTTTGTGAAGAAAAATTCATGTCAGACATACAGAGATAATCAATCGTACAAACATAGATGGAAAGAAACTCAGACTAAATATTTGGGAAGGGAGGTTGCTCCGTGGAGCTCTCTGGCTGTTTATCTCTTTCCCTGCCTGCCTTCCTTCCTGCCTGCCTGCCTGCCTGCCTGCCTGCCTCTCTTTCTGCGTGTCTCACTCACCTGCCGATCTGTCATTCAATCAGTCTACTTGTCTTTTACTGAATCTGTCCGATTGTTTGCCGCCTTTGTGGGTTCCCAGTGGTTCTTTTCTCTCGGGGTTCACGTATTTTCGCAGCCACATTTTCATGCTTATTTACTTTCCACTTTGTCCGCATGCTTCCAAGATGTGAATGCCCGTGCACCTTCCGTGAGTTTTTCGTATCCGCGTGAATCTGAGCACAAGACACGAATGATACTGCTTGACTGTCTGACTTACGTGGGGTTTCCTCCGACGACTCTGAGAGCATTTGCGAACTCCCGGGGACTCAGAAAGCCTGCAGGCACATGCGTTCGTGAAACATGCAAAAGACTGGAGAAAACTTTGCATGGGAAGGGAAAGAAAACGATCTGTATATGTGAGGAGGGGGGGATACTGACCGTCGGCGTCGGAATCGTAGAAATGGAAGATACTTGTGTACTGCGCGTCCATTCTGCAGGCTCAATCGGAGCGGCTGCTTTCCTTGGAAACTGATGGTTTGTTTGAGTCCTGATGGGGAGTGTGTCTCTGTCAAGGCGCTGTCACAGACGACTCGTCCTCGAAGTGTCAGTCTGACAAACTGAATCTGGAGCTCTCAGAAGAAGAAACTGAAAGGTCTTGTTCACTGGTTTGTGTAGGTCGAGCTGTGGGCACCTGCATGCAGGGATTTGGGTCCAAAGTCAGAAGTCGATAGGAACGTTCAATGCCCTGCAGATCTGTATACTGATTTGGATTGAGGGAAACCTTCTCCTTCACTTCAAAATTTGTATGGTGATTGCCTGACCTGTCGACCGATACGTACGTCCAAGAAGATCGTGCGCACGGGACCGCCCGCTCAAAAAGTGGGCCAGGCGCCGCCGCGCGGGACTCCGCGCCGTAAAGATGCACGGGGCACTTAAATATAGAGAAATTGTCGCTTTCCGGGGCCATTCCAAAGTTAATTAATTCCTTCAGTCCGGCCCCGCAAAGTGCGAAAGAGAAGTTTGTACGTCAAGTCCTTCCCACGCATGCAGCCCCAGTGGCTGAGACAGTGAGACTCGCCCTGGCATCTGCACCTGGCAACGAACCTGTACGCTACACTCACTCACAAGTCCTGTGATAGTAAGCTAAGCTGCTTCTATTCTGTGCCAGTAAACCTCCGACAAGCTGCCTGCAGGCCGGGCTTTTCGGTTGAAGGCCGAGGTTCAACCGTCTCTTTGACTGCGGTCTTATAATTTCTTCGCATTCTTTGACTTCGTGGAGATGGGGCAGGCAGGGTCGACTGTGTTGACAGGGGAGGGATTCGAGTTCTTAAGGGTCGGGGCGTCTCTGGAGAATGAAAGAATCAGATTTCGCCCGCTGACTGGTAAGGCCACCGCAACTGTAATGGACATTCGCTGCCGGTTTATCGAAAAAAATTGAATCCGTCTCCGTCTCCTTCTTTGCAGGCGACTACAAGGTTGAACATGTCGTTGGATCTGGATGGACAGGTCAGCTCAAGGTCCAAGGGCGGTGGTTGCTTACTGGCTTTTCAGAAGACTCTGCCACTTGCCGCTTGACTGTTGATGTATTGTTTTTCGTGCCTGCATCGTGTGTTCGCAGGAGAGGTAAAGCTGGGCATCTGCAAGAGCACGAACCAGAAAATTGCGATCAAGTCATTCGTCTTGAAGGACATAAGCGAAGCCAACGTCAGTTATCTTCCCCTAAGTTCCTGCTGCCTAAAGTCTTTCCTGCCTTTTCTCCCTGTGGTCCCAGACCGTTGCTGTCCCACCATTCCGGCTATATGAAGGCCTTCGCGTTCCTTGTCCCTCACACTACTCGGCTTTTCTTCCTTCCATCCTGCTGTGTGCGAGGCCCCTGACAAAGCAGCTGAAATTGCATAAGAGAGAAAAAATCTGACTGCATGATTGTGCCCCATGCCTCTGCAGGCAAGGCTCTTGAAGAATGAGGTGAAACTCCACCTGGCCGTGGACCATCCCAGCATCGCCAAGGTGATGGCGGTCTATGTGGACACCAACGGCATCCATCTGGTCACCGAATTCTGCCCTGGTCAGTGACTGACTGCATCTAGCTAGCTGTCTTGATTTGTTCACTGGGTACAGGTGCCTGCGTTCGTCTGACTATTCGCCTTCGGCTCTTCTGCTTGTCTCTCGGCGTGCTTTCAGGGGTCAGGATGCGTGGGTGCGCTTGTTGGGGTGGCCAAGAAACACATGAGTGTAAGTGCAGAGATGCGCGTACGTGTGTGAGAGCTTGCAGCTGCGGGACTGTGTGCATCTTCTGTGCGTGTGTGTGTGTGAATGCAGGCCGTAACCTGAAGCAGGCGCTGGAGGCAGGAGGGGGGAAACGCATTGCTCTGGGAGAGGATACGGTGCGGCTTCTCTGCAGACAGATGTTCGATGCAGTGCGGTATCTGCACGAGCGCAAAGTCGTGCACCGAGACTTGAAGCTTGAGAACTTTCTGTGCATCATGAGAAGCGATCTAGAGGAGAATGGGGGGCAGCACGATCCATACAGTCCCGTGTTTGTCCGACCCGATTTCGATGAAGTTCAGGTGAAGATGATTGACTTTGGTTTCGCTCATCTGATGGCTGAGGGGGAGAAGGGGGGACTTCATGGTTGCATGGGTACTGCTCCATACATTCCCCCTGAGATGCTGTTTTCTGAGGGCAGCCATAGCTTCTCTGCCGATATGTGGTCGCTGGGAGTGATCGTTTATCACCTTCTGTCCGGTCGTTTCCCTTTCTACGGGCAGAGAAAAGAAGACCTCTTCCGTCGCATAGCGCGCGACAGTCCCCAATTTGCCGAGTCCCGATGGTCCCGCGTGTCTCCAGAGGGTAGGGCCTTCGTGAGATCCCTTCTCTACAAAGACCCTTCAAGACGGCTCACAGCAGAAGAGGCAGTCAGACACCCATGGTTGAGTTGGACCCCCCCCCCAATGGTCAACCCCTCCTCAAGAGAAGCCTCCCTGCAGGCAGAGGCCGGAGGAATGTTCATGTCCGACCCCTGTGTTGCCCCTGTGACAGAATCCGACCCGAGTGCGCTCCCCGCCTCTTCATCCAAGTCCTTCGTTGACAAGGAATTTTCCCCCAAGAGAGTGTTGTCCCGTATCAGCAGATTCAAAGAGCTCAACAGTTTCGAGAGAGCCGTGTGTCTCCTTGCCGCGCAGGCCCTCTACTTCGCCCGCAACGACACAGAAGCGGGTAGAAGTGCTCTCGAATCCTTCACAGCAGTCAGGGGGGGGTTCTCTGGCCCCGCTACGCTCACCTTTCCCGAGTTCAGAGACGCGGTGTTTCGACTCCAGCGGTCGACGCCCCGTCCCCGCGTGCAGACTGTACAACAAAGCAAAAGCTTCAGAAAGGGGGGGATGAAGACAGGACCGCATCCCAGCAACAAGGGGGCACTCCGCACTGCCTCCATAGATTCCACCGCACCGTCAGACAACGCCTTGTTGCACCCAGCCCCCCCCGAGGCATCCGACCGCCTCACGGAGGAAAGAGGGGCCGGGAGCCGCTTTTGGAGGACGCTGTCCTCGGGGGTCAAGTGGCAAAAAGCCCGTTCGTGCTCCTCTGTCACCTTGGCACCCCAAGAGGTTAGGGAGATGTTTGCAGCGTTAGCTCGGCATCCCTCCGAGTCTGCGCTGCTCTTTCGCGCCTCCTCTGGGGAGGGTGAGAGTCCTGTGAAGGCTGGGGGGGTGAAGGGAGGGGAGGGGGGGGGGGAGACGAGAGCACGTACCCCGGAGGAAGCCGTGGATCTGGCCGAGAGGAAGACGACGGGGGAGGAAGAGCCGAATGTGGGAACAGAGAAGGGAGGTGGGCAGAAGCTCCAACATCAACAGAAAGATGAAGAGGAGGGGGCGGGGGTATTTGCAGGCGAGGGTCAGATAGCACAGACTCTGGCAACGATTAGAGAGACATCAGCTGAACAGAAAGAGAAAGAGGGGACGGGGGAACCTGCTGACATTTTCACCCCCGAGGCGGAGAGACGGCATTCTTGCATGGGTTTGCGTCTCTCTGGTGGCTTTCCTTTTGTTGAGGAGTTGCCGTCTCTTCGTGAGCCGTCTCCTGTGTGTCACACCGATGTGTTAGAGGGGGGTGGGGTTCCGGGGTCGGTAGGGAAAGCGTCGAGATCGAGACACCCTGTAAGTACAAACACTGCAGGGGCAGCAATGGGGTCTGTGACTGCACGGAGCGGTCCCGCAGAATCGCTCGACTCTTCTCTGATTGGAAGAGCTTATGTTAATGCTGTATGTAGTGAGGAAGAGGGAGGGGAAGTTTTCTTTTCCGATCTCGTTGCTGCGCTGTGTGTCCTTCCAGAGTTGGAGAGAGGGGGTGCGGCGGCAGTGGAGGTTCTCCGCGTTGCCTTCACAGTCCTTGCAGGTTGTGCTCCGGGTGTGAAAAGAAAAGCGAGCAATTTGGGGATGAAGAGGGAAAGGGACGGCAGCTGTTGCGTGTCGGTCCCGATGGGTGGGGGAGCTCGTGCACTGATGAAAGTCGAGGGGGAGAGTGAAGGGTTGGACAAGTCAGATGAGACCGGAAGCCTGTTAGTTGACCGACAGAGGTCAGATGGCGGCAAAAGGGTTGAGGCGAGTTTCTCTCTCTCGGACGTTGAGAGAGTTCTCGGTTTGACCTTCCGGGGAGAGATCATTGCAGACTCTTTTGAAGAAATCTTTCCTTCCTCTCCTTTGGGAGGCCCGTCGCCCTCTGGGTCCTCTGTCGGTTGTGAGTGTGAGAAAGAGGTGACGTTTGATGAGTTCGTGAAAGGACTGGCTAGGCGACGTCGTGTTCCCAGGTCGCAGTCCTCGGTGTCTTTTTTGATTAGAAAAGGTTCATCCTCCTTGAATCCCGGTTGCTGTGCGTTTTTCCGCAGGCCCAAAAACGCGCAATCGAAGGCAGAGGGAAGGGATGGAAAGGGAAGGGGGCGGTTGGATGAGGACGGAGGGAGGGAGAAGGAATCGAGAATGGCGGAAGAGAAGCAACGTGCGTGGGCGCGTCGTGTGTCAACCGTGCGTCTTACCCGTGCGTTCTCTGTGTCTCTCTTGCCAGAGATGGAAGAGCAGATGGAGAAGTTGAGAGCAGGACTTCAGAGGGCAGCAGGGACAGGGGTGGAGACGGAAGGAAAGAAATGAAAGGCAGATCTTTGTGAAAATAGGGGGTAGCTACCTGTCTGCCTTCCTGTGTGCCTGTCTTCTTTGGATGAATTTGGATCGACTCGACGCAACTGCATGCAGAGAAGAGAAGAATGGAAGGAAAGGAAGAGGGGGAAACTACAGAGTCAATGCTCTGTTTCTTTCTTTCTTCTGTCTGGCTTCGTTTCTTAATTGTCGAGGTTGCCTTCCTGGACACACAGTGGACTGAAAGGGAAAAGTGGTTTGCTTCCATTTTTTCTGGAGAGCAGATTTATACGACCATGTGTTTCATGTGATTGGACTGCAAGGCTCTTGTTGCAGGAGTGTTGTGTAGCTCGAGGAGAGCGTCTCAATTATGAGAATGTGTTTCTGACTTGGTGCACGCTGTTTTCCTGTCCCCGGATTGCTCATAGGGGGCAGGACCTGGTGTGAAAGTAGACTGTGGAGAAGAGAAGAGACGTTAGAAGGGAATCGGAGAGGTTCGATGAAAATTAAGGATCGAGTCTTGTGCGATTCTCGAATCCCCCGTCGTGTTCGTGTGTGTCCACTGAGTTTGGTGTCGTTCTTTTCTCCGCCCTATCTTTCTCTTAGCTCGGCATGAGGATCGCTCTCGACCTCTCTGCTCCTGTCTGGTTGTAGGTGTCTATCTGTTCCAGTCCTTATGTTCCCCCTGCGTTGCGATGGATTGCAGATGCATGCACGAGCCCGGTGGTGACAATGCCGCTGCCGTCACGGTGGTGTGTGAGTAAAATTGATGGCACACAATTAAAGGAAACTAAAGAAAACTCACCCAGAGAAAATGGTAAGTTCCCCATACTGTATGGGTTTCCAGACATGAGGACAAGAGACAGATTATGCTGCCTCTGTCGGACATTTATTTTTCTTTGCGGGGACGTGTGATCATACTTCTTGTATACGTGCGTGTGGCTGCATGCGTTCGAGATTCTTTTTCTCCGCCTCTGCCCCCTGCCCTCTCCCATCGCCAGCGTGTGTGTGTATGCAAGTTTGTTCGTCCGTGAGAGTGTGTCCGTATCAATGCATGCGTGCCAGCGCGTGAGAAAGACAGAGAATCGAAAACTTTCAAACAGGCTTGAAACAGCGTGTGAGACTGCGGAAGGATGTTACTCCGCTTGAATGTCTTCATGCATGGCTAGATGCATGGCCATGCAAAAAGGAAAGCAAGCAAGGGTTTAGAGTGTCGAGCCACAGTCTCAGCCTCAGCCACTGCCGGGCCAGTGCCGGTTAGTGTACCAGTGTTTCGAATGTGTGCCTCTCAGAATTAAAAACAACCATCTCACTAGTCATCTCATTATTATATTACAATTTTAAGCTTGCCCTCATAGCCCTATCCCGCCCTGCTTCTTTCGATTTGATGCTAGATCGACTTCACAAAGATTAGACGCCTTTGGGGAAGCATATGATACTATTGATTGATTTTTGATTGATTGATTGATTGATATGTTCCGCCCTAGGGCCTTCCCACTATGTCTATCTGTCGCCAGAGCTAGCAGGGCTACACTATAACCGCCTATGTCAGGCTATGTGTGGGCCGATAACAATGGATACTAGCTATATCCAGTGTTGTACGTAGTTGTACGTATAGTGATCATAAAGTTAATAGGGATAGCTATCATATCGTATCGATATCGTATCGGAATTTAACGTTCCAAAAAAAGGGGGTATCGTCGATAATTTTGATACTAACACTAGTACTGACCTAAAATTTTTAGCGTACAAGCCTAAAACCTAGTGCAAACAGTATTATTCCTAAAACTAAAAACTTTCTGAAAAAATCCCATGTTTTTAAAGAGTTAACTTGCTTTTTTCCCCTTCTGACTGTCATGATGCTTTGATTACCACTGTGCAGAAGCGGTTTTGTTCAGAAAACGGAAATGATAAAGCTCTGTTGGACTGGATGCAATGTACAGTCTTGCCTTGAAGCCAGGCAAGTTGTGCAGCTTATGCTGTTCCGGCCGCTGAGGCTGAAGTACTTGTGTCCATGGAGCCGGTTCTGGCACATGCATTCATCCATGGAGCCAGTTGGGGACGATACTATACGCGCGTTACTGCATGGGGCCGCTCTTCGAGCACCGGGGCCCGGCCTGTTCTAAGGCTTCACAAGCTCTCAACAAACCTATACTAACCAATACTTGGCCGCTTGAGAAAGAACCGATAATCGATACTTCGATACCGATACCGATACCGATACGATACGATACGTTATTGATATGATAGTCATCCCTAATTTAAGTTAACGTAAACCAAATAGTAAACGTTTACCAGGAACTTCACCATAATAGCAGGTTCTTTTACTCCTATAGGTAGAGGTGCTAAAGACCTGGCGCTTTACATAGTAAACGGCGATGGTACTAAACACCAGGTTTGCCAGGTCGGCCGAAGCCTAGCTCGAAGGCCGACTGAGTGCACAAACCCGGCGCGTAACCCCGGCGTTTTGTCACAATTTACTATGTAAACACTTAATTGAGCTGAGCTCCGGTGCCGGGTCTGCTAAAAATCGTCTTTAACAGGTTTGCCTATAAGATTATTATGAACCGTTTATAATAATGACGTCAGCCTGAAAGGAATATGACAGACTGACTAAATCTATGTTAGCGATACGCTAACATCCCCTCCAAAACAGGATTTATGATAATTTATAATTGAATCGATGAAATCTTTTATATTAGTTTAGTTATGACTGACTGAATCAAGGAGAAAAAGGGATCAGATACGTTCGACGTAATTTTTCTTTTGTTGAATAATATTGCTTGTGCTCTTATGCTTTTTATTGCTTTTTTGGATTTTACGAGGGCGTTTGATAAAGTGAGACACGAAAAGCTGTACAGACAGCTGAAGAAAAATAAGCTGTCAGACTGGATGGCTGATTGGATTGTGGAGTCGGTAAGAGACATCAGGGTGAGAGTGAAAGGAACAGACTGGTGGTGGAGAGAAAGGAAAGGAGAGAAGCAGGGAGGTCCGGCAGGGCCTGTCATTTATTCCATGTATACCAACAATATGCCTGCTGAAATAAGAAGGAGCGCAGACAGAGAACTAGAGGGAGACAGACGACAGACAGGAAGGATAAAGGTAAAGGTGAATCTGCAGGGACGCACAGTGGACTTTGACGCAGGTCTGTATGCAGACGATGTATTTCTTGACTCAAAGGAGGAAAAGGGTTTTAAGGCACTGCTAAAGGGAGCGGAAGGCTACATAAAAGACATAGAAGTTCCTCTTTCATCCAAGTCAAGACCTAGGTTAAGATGGATGTTCTTCATGTGGGGGGAATGGAGAGACCGGGAAAGAAGGAAGACATATGAGTTCAGTTTGGCTGGAGGGGAACTAAAAAGGGCATCTGAATACCCATACCTGGGCCTCTTGATAACAGACGACTGTTTGATAGAAAAAAAATCTCTGATGATGTATGAAAGATACATAAAGACAAAAAAAGCTTTCTACTCCCTAAAAGTAAAGATAGCAGTTACAGGTGAGCTGCCTCCAAGTGTTTGTTTTGAGTGGTTCAAACAGACAGTCAGGGCAGTTTGGCTATATGGCTATGAAATCCACAGGGGCACAAAAAAGAGTTTTGAGAAATTTAACCAGTTACAGAGAAGGTTTGAGAGGTGGGTGTTGGGCATACGAGAAAAAGAAAGCGTCGTATCAACGTATTTAGAGGGGGGTCTTCTTTCAATCGAGCTGGAGGTAGCAGATTGGACGTTGACATGGGGGGCTGCTGTTCTAAAAAAGAAAAGAGAATCCCCTGTCTTCCATGTATTGATCGATGTAGTTCAGAGAGGAGTGGACAGCAGACTGAAGGGAAAGGAAATGCATCCGTATGAGTTCTTCCCCCACTTAGAAGAGAGTGCAAGTCTTAGAGCGCTGTATGACAGAGGTGAACACCCGTTTGAGATAAGAAGAGCACCAGCAATACCAGCACAGGCAGGCTAACCGCCTTCTTTTGAGACAAGAAACAGAATAGTTAGATGGTTGAGAGAAAAAAACGTAGATGAGATGGAAAAAAGAAAGAAGAAAGTGTTTAAGAGGCAGGTAAAATAAACAATCAAGATAAGAAAGAGAGAAGAACAAGTAAGACTGAGTCAGTTCGAGGGGGTTTTAGGTTGGCACAGAGAGATTTAGAATAGAAATCGCCTTTATTTGTAGTCTTTCCTTAAAAAAGAAGAAAATATAGAAAGAAACACTGGTGCACTCCGTGCATGCATCAGAGAAGAAGATATTGGAAAAGCCTCCTCTTACTATGTTTCGAGAAACGATATAAAAAATCTGTTTCATAGTTCTTTTTTTATCGTTACAACGTCTTCTTACACAAAGTTTTAGCTTCTAACTCCTTACTAATTATGAGAACGAATTTTTTATGGAAATGCTCCGCTTTAGGGGGGCAAAAAGCACCCCACTCGCCCCCGGCATGCGGACTGCCGAACAGCTCACAGAAGTCCACGACAAAGAAGAGAAAGGGAAAGAAAACAGAGAGCCGCGTTCTAAGGTAGAAGATCTGATCAGTATGCTTTATCAAATGAAAAGAGCAAGAGAGACAGGCTCTACATGTAGGCATAAGGTCGCAAAAGTAATAGAAGATGCATGCTATTGCTCCATCCCTGCCCTCTGTCACTCTGTCTTTCACTCGCACTTCGTCAGAGAAAATCAAGCATAACTTAATATTATTCCAGGACCGTAATTCAACTGCATCCATATTTGTTGGCAGTAGCAATGGTTTTAAAGTGTAAGGTAAGAAATTCATATGTCGTGATGAGATATGCCATTGTATATATACACATATATATGTATATAGTGTAGAGTAATGTACATGAATATATGGTGTAAGGCGGACGTCAGATAACTAGGGATAGCTATCGTATCATATCGGTATCGAATCGGTATCCTTTCGATATCGTATTAGAATTTAAGGTTCCAAAAAAAGGGGGTATCGTCGATAATTTCGATACTGACATAACATTTTTAGCGTACAAGGCTAAAACCTAGTACAAACGGTATCATTCGTAAAACTGTAAACTTTTTATAAAAATCTTATGTTTTCAAAGAGTCAACTTTACTTAGAAAATGGGCTCCAAAACGTTCAGAAGGCCAAACTATAGAGGGGGCTTCGCCCTCCTAACCCCCCCCTTAAAGAAAGTCAACGCATCATGAGATTGAGAATGACTTCATCAATACATTGTTCCTAAAAATCTCATGCCAGACGCAAACTGTTAAACTTGATTTTATTCTGATGCGTATGCAAAAATCACCCAAATGCAAGTGAATGCATACAAAATGCAGACATCCACATGCTATTCTGCACTTACAAAGGAACCATATAGATTTGCAGCACAAAGAAGAAAGAAAAAACAAGCTACACAGCAAACAGCTTAGGTTGGACTCTCTTGAGCAACGTGGTAGTTGATACTCAGTGAGCGGAGTGAAGAGGAAATTGAGGTCAAAGGTCTAATAGTGTGTAGCGCTCTGCATGCTTATCTGTATGTGTATGCATCTCGGAGTCCATAAAAATTAACTAATACGCAAAACGGCCAGCTGAGACTTCAAAGCTACAACAATTTGGCGGAATACATCTATGGTGAGACACTCCTTAGCTTTCTAGACTTTAGAGAAGCCCTCTCCTTCCTCTGCGGAGCAGGCACAAGTGACAAACTCATCGGTCATTCCAGGGAGGGCAAATCCAGTTCTGGAAAACGAAAACAGCACTGCTTGCGGTATTAAAAAATTAGGAGTTCCTTTTGTATAAATGAAAGCATGAAAGAGACCAAGACAAACACGGTGGACTATAAAGGTTCCCACAGGGAAACAGATAGACGGTCTTGGTGTATGTTTTGTGATTCAAAGGGTGTGAAGACCAAACCGTTGCTAGAAGCTAGTAGGTTAACGTTGAAAAACGAGCAACGAGTTGCCAAGTGGTAAAATTTTGTAAAAGATGAGGTCATCAGAGGTATGTTCAGTGGTTGAACATCAATGGTAAAGTGGCAAGCTTCAATGGCAGAGTATGAATGTCACTGAATGACAGTGACCTCACTCGTGACTGACCTTTCCGAATCTTAGTTCGCCCACGTTGACATCCTGGTCGAACCGGTCACTGCTGAAGCTCCAAGACGGCACAAAAAGAAGAGACAACACTGTGGAAAGATGATTTTTAAGATTACTGTCCTTAATCTGTTTGGACGTTGGCCAGTGAGCCAACTCCAAGAGGGCAGCAACGGGTCAAGCAACTCTGCATGCTGAGGAGACGAAATTTCTATCCGCCTAACGTTTATAATATGCCTACACCTTAGCTTGTTTTTTCCCCTTCTGGCTATCATGATGCTTTGATTGTCCAGAGGCGGTTTTGTTCAGAAAACGGAAATGATGAAGCTTTGTTAGATCGGATGCAGTATACAGATGGAGACAGGCTACATCTCTTGCCCCAGCAGGGATATCGAACGCGTGTTCACCCCCCTTCTGCCTGCAGGTTTCGACGGGGCAGAGACCCCCTACCCATACCCAGAGATCCCTCGTGCAGGGCTCTTCCCCAGGAAGGGGGAGAGGGGATGGGAGGACAGAGACTGGGGAGAGGGGAGACAGACGGACGACCCCCCCTTTCAGCCAAGGGGGTGGGGCTTATGGACAGGGGAGAATCGAGGACCAGATGAGGGGGACTCTGGAACGGGGGCGGGAGAACCTGAGCCCCCCTCTCCCTCCCTCTAATCGCTTCGGGCACGCTCTCCCCCCTGTAATCGATGGGATTGGGAGGGGCATCGGGGGGGCCGGGTTGCATATGGGAGGGAATAGGGACTTCGCGCTGACTCACTGGGGGGGAGCCACCCGGAATATAAATTCGGCCTCCAGGGAAAGGGAGAGGGAAGAGGGGAGAAGCAAGGGTGGGGACAGGGGCAGAGGAAGAGTTATAACGGACGGAACAGAAGGAACCGGAGGGGCGTGGCGAATGAGTGATAGAGATATGGAGAGGATGCAGCAGAGGGAGAGCAGACCCACCCCCGAGGGACAAGGACAGATGGGATCAAACGGGCCCCCTACCGGAGTCGGGGAGCCTCTGCTGGCCTTTCCCCAGCCCTCTCTCTCACACTCACTCCCTTACTCCAACCTCCCTCCCTCCCTTCAGATCCTTCAGCAGACGTGGCCTCATTACCACCCCCAGTTTCCCCTGCCCCCATTCCTCTGCCCACCTGCGGGGGTGGGGGGTCAGGTTTTGGGAAATGTGCCGGTAGCTCCCCCGGGGATGGGGGGTCAGATTCCGGGGGTCTTGCCGGGGGCTCCTCCGGAGATAGGGGGTCAGTTGGATAAGAGACATAGGAGAGGGGAAGAACGGTCTGCTCGGCCCATGGGGGGCAATCTGCCCTCCTTACAGGATCCGGCTATACTCCAGGTCGGACGGGGGGGAGGCCTCCCTCATCCAGCTGGCGGCCTGGGGGGGGGGGCTAGAGGGAGGGAAAGGGAATGGGGGAACGGGTAGGAAGCAAAAGAAAAAGGGGAAGGGGGGTACTGGTGATGTGGAGATGGAGGATGCAGATAGGCAGGCTCGACCTTAGGCTCGAGCCTGAGATAGGGACACCGAGGCAGAGAGAGAGAGAGCAGAAGGAAGAAAAAAGAAAAGCGGGAAGGGGGGTGCTGTTGACGTGGTGATGGAGGATGCAGAGCACGCTCGACCTCGAGCCCGGGATAGAGACATCGAGGCAGAGAGAGAGAGAGCAGAAGGAAGGAAAAAGGAAAGAGAGGAGGAAGAGGAGAGACAAGTGCAAAGGAAGGAGGAGCAAAGAGAATCAGAGATAGATATTATTATGAGACAGACAGGAGTGGAGAGGAAGGCGGCAAAGCAGGCCCTGGCTGAGGGGGGGGACCTGGTGAAGGCGATACTTAGCCTCATGAATGAGCAGATAGAGACACACCAGATACAGAAGGGACATCTGAGAGGGAGACAACGGAGAGGGGAGGGAAAGGGATGGGACATCTTCCCTGGGGATTTCGGCGAGACCGCGGCAGCCGGGAAGGAAGCCTCGTCTGTCCCCGTCACTCCTCTGGAGAAGCAACAGCAGCAGCCTGTTTCCCCGGCCCCCCTCTCCCCTCACCCTACGACTCCCGTGACAGTCCCACCCCAGCCCCCAACTATCGTGCGTCTCCCTCCCCCAAGCAAGACAAATTCTCGGACGGTCCCCCCCACGGCTGTCCTGAGAGAAAGGCTGAAGACTGCCCCAGGATCCATCATCCCCCCCATTAAGGGGAGCAAGAGAGAGAGGGGTTTGACTCTGGGACAGAGGGGGGCGATAGGACAAAAAAGCGAGGGGGGGGGTCAAAAAAGGAAAATCAGAGTCGCAAGGGCCGGAGCGGCCCCTTCTCTGACTCTAGGAAGCAAGTCACTTTACTCTGTCTCTGCCAGGGAAGGGGCGGAGGGTGATGACAGGCCTGTATGCACCTCTGCGCTGGAAGAAACCCCCCCCCTCTCCCTCGCCGAGGAAGAGGGAGAGGGGGGTTATATCTTTAGTGAAGAAGAAGGGGGAATGGTCCCAGCTGGGACTAGAAGGAGTTCTGAGGTATAGAAGAGGTGGGAGGAGGAAAGAAGGAAGGAGAGGGACGAGTCCCTCGAGCAGAGGGGGGAAGTTTGGCCTACAGACCAGCCGGTTTCATCTTCTTCTTCCTCCTCCTCCTCTGCCGGGGTGAACGTGGGGGAGTCGGGAAAGGGATTTGGGGGGGAGGTCTAGGTAGGGGACAGAAGGTAGTTTTGGTAGGCAGAGACCTCCCTCCTCCCTCTCTTCTCTCCCTCTTTCAGACAGCCGGTCAAACAGTCAGTCGTGGGAATTTCAAAAGGGTTAGGGCAGGCTTCAGGCAGGCAGACACACAGATAGCAATTGATAGATTTCCCCCCTCACCTCCTTGTTCTCACCCCCCTGCTTTGAAGGATGGATTCCTTTCTTGTGATGAGGTGGAAGCCCTCATGCAGGTGACTATGCATGAGCGACCCTTCACCCTGGTTAAGAGGGGGGGTAAGAAATTAGGGAACATAAGGAACTTTTCGCCCTCTCTCCCTCCCCGATCTGAGAAGAAAGAGCGCTTTCTTTCATACTTTGCTCCTCTTGCATCTGATGATGACTGCATCTTATATCCTCCTTCTTCTTGTGGGCAGGAGAGTGCAGGAGAGTGCCACGGCCGGAGGGACAGGGGGCAAAGAAGAATGTATGACAGAAGGAAGAGGATCGTCATCGAATCTTCCGATCCACAGAAGCGCTCTTTTTCCCCCCAACCTCCTCCTCCTCCTTCCTCTCTTTCTTCTTCTAGCTTTTCTTCTTCTTCTTCTTCTTCATCTTCTTCTTCTTCTGCTTCGTTCTTCTCTTCCCCCTCCCCCGGCTCTGGTGTGGGCAAGAACAAGGGTGAGAACGGATAAGGAGGGGTGGGGGGGGAGAGACCAGACTACCGGAGGTATCCCTTATCTTCTTCCTCTTTCTCTTTTTCTCCATTTTCTTCTTCTTCTCCTTCCCCTTCCTCTTCTTCTTCTCATTCTTCTCCTCCCATTCTTTCCGCATCTCCCTCTTCTGTTTTTTTCCTTTCTTTCCCCCCCTCCAGTACTGGTGTGAGGGTATCCGCCTATGACAGGGCTGGGAGGGAGGGATGGGTAACGCCTGTGACACGGCAGCCTGGATCCTCCCCCCACCTGATTCGATTCGATTCTTTCTCAGGACCCTGCAGGTGTTGTGCCGGAGGGGAGGGGGGCCTCCGGGTCGGTCCCTCCCCTCACCCGATTCGAACCGTCTCGATCAATCGACCGACTGATCCTCTTCCCCCTGTGTTTTCTTCTTCTTCTCATTCTTCATCTTCCTCTCCTCTTCCTATTTGTGAATCGATGAATGTCCCTCCTGTTCGCGTTCAAACAGAGGAGGGGTGCGTTGGGGGTATCCGGGAGGGTGGGGGTGTGGGTCGGGCTTTTTTTTCCTCTTCTTCTTCCTCTCCTCTTTTTTCTCCTCTTGATCCGTCTTTCCCTTCCCCACCCCTCCCGTCTTTTTCTTCTTCTTCTTCTCCTATCTCCTCATCATCTCTTCTCTCTCTCCCTTTGCTTCCTCTTCCCCCTCCCACCCCAGAAACGTATGTGCAAGATACAGTTGAGCCTGAGTATCGGGAGGCCCAGGTCATCTCCCCATATGAGGAGCCTTTGCTCGCTGCTCCACCATCGCCTCCATGCTCTGCTTCTTCTGTCTCCCCCTCATGCCTTCACTTAGTCTACAGCTCTCCTACGGTTGGGGAAGCGGGGATCAGAGGGGCTCTCGGTGTTCCTGAGACCTCCCCCCGAGACATTCTTGAGAAATGCAGGAGAAATGCTGACAAGAAGATTGCTAGAAGACTCAGAAAGAGGGAGGGACTACGGAGAGGGCTTCGGGGGAGAAGAGAAAAAAACTGCTCCACATGTGGAGACGCCCTGAAAAGAGGCAGATACCCTGACTTCCTCTGCAGCACCGAGGAGGAGGTGCAGGCAGAGGAGGAGGAGCCTTTCCCCTTGCCCCCCGAGGGCGGGGGGCTAATCCTAGGGCCTCGCACTCCGGAGTGTATACTGGGTTACATGTGAGGTTTCTAACTTAAAAATGTATTTTTTTCTGAAAATCTAGATAGTTTGCTAATTGTACAGGTCAACTAAGTTAAGTTACATCAGAAAAACATATTTTTACAGTATAGGTCTTCAGGTTATATAAGGTTACCCCCCTTAAAGTCATGTCCCTTAGCTGGGTTACAGGTTACAAAGTTATGGACCCTTTTGCAAACATGTAGGTTCAGCTTGTAACCGAGGCTCTCTAGGGTGTAACCTTATGAAACCATATGTTACATGAATGCTAAAAGCTGTATGCAATGTCCCAAACATGTAAACAGACTGAAATGCTAATTTTCTATGAGATCAGACCAGTTATACCCAAGCCTAAAGTTACCAATGCGAATCGTTGTAGGATCAACCCAGCCGTCCAGCCACAGATGGTATCCCTTCATTGACAGAAAAAACAACACAAAGACTCAATGGCATTGTCCTATCCAGCTGTTTTAAACAAAAACAGGAAATAAAGCATGGACTATGTTGATTGTACAAAACTGAACGCAATAGACACAAACCAACAAACAGAAATAAAATGAACAGAACGGTCTGGAAAAGCCTTCTCTGTCGTCTACACCCCCCCACATCCCCCCCACCACCAGGCTTCACCCACTCTTTCAATCTGGACGCAGATGCTCAAGAGTCAAGAGCCATCTACATCAATCGCTGCATGGGCTTTATCTGCTTTGCGTTTTGCCATCTCTTCTTTGGAGAGCCTGCCATGGCAGCCGTGTGACTTGTTGGGATCCATGTTGTCAAGGGAAAGAGGGGGAAGAGGGGGACGATGTGCAGTTTTCGGTGATGAGACAGGCTCCATCCAGACAGCGGGTACGGAATATATCCACCTCCCAGACTGCTTATCCTTTCAGAGTAAATAAAATGAGAATTGACGCAGTCTTTGCTAAGCCTAAAAATGCTCGGTGTGTAGGGGACCACGTGTTTCTGTCGATAGAGGAGTATGAAAAAATTGAGAAAAAATGGGCAACTCTGGATCATGAGGAGGCAAGTGCCACTGAAGACGCCACGTAGTGCCAACTATGAATGGAAATGAATGTCTGGCCCTTTGTTTTTGCATAAAATGTTGTTTTCGACTTGTTTTATGCACGGTTACACAGGATTACACAAGGTTACATGCTATAGGGGTAAAAGGTTACAGGTTACAGGGTTACGAGGGGTTTAGCGACAATGTGAGAGGGACAGGTCAATTTTGATCATTTATGCATGTAACCTCAAAGACCGATGAACCATGTTGGCATTTTCTTGCATAACTTTATCCAAATAATCGATTGGTATAGGTTTTGGGTTGTAGGATGATTTTAAAAAGTCTAGATCCTAGGGTTATAGAGGTCGTAACCTACCTGACGTCTATAAGTGCCTAGATAAGTGCCAGGCCCTAGGGCTAATCACTCGTATCATGAATGTGACGGGGGGGAAGGGAAAGAGGAGGGAATATGAAGTGATTAAGACTGGGTGGGATAGAACGTTCTGGGTAGGGGCAGCTGCTATTCCTCCCTTCCTCCGAACATCTTTTTGGGTTGAGAAAAGACGTAAGAGAGACAACCTTCCACCTCTCCCGTCCGTCTCCCCCTCCACCCCCCCTCCTTCCCTTTCCCCTTCCGCTGCCCTCTCTCCCTCTCCTTTTATTTCCCTATCTGCCCTTTCCCTTCCTTCCCTCCCTCCATCTCCCGATTCCATTTCTGATGCTCCCTGTCCCTCTCCCTCTTCTCAGTCAGCATGTAGCATGGCCTCTGGGGAATTGTATGAATCTTTTGTTAATCATAGTGACAAGAAAAAAGGGAGGAGGAGCGGTTTGACCATAAGTGCGCTCAACATGGAACCCTTAGAAACGAAGTTGAGGGGCGGTTCTCTCGAGAGCTGGCTGTCGGGTGTAGATATTGCCATGATTCCTGAGACGTGCATGCCTACAGGAAAACTCCGCACGGCCTTCCACTCAGGAGAGAATTTCTCTCACATGGAATGAAAAAGAAGAAAAATGGGGGTTCACTTTAGAGCTGCCAAAAAGGATGTACGAACAGGAGGTATGTGCATCCTTATCAGGAACTCGTTAATTCCTGTTCTCCATCCGACTTGGGAACTGGTGGGGCCCGACCTGGTCAAACTGACGGTCAGGGTGCAAGAGAAGAAAGGGGGGG